>ML792499.1:386219-411760 GCA_009831015.1 Picea engelmannii | reverse complement strand
AGACTTCAGTTGCAACTCAACATTACACTTTGGTTCTAAAAATAGAACTAGACTTAAGACTTCAGTTGCAACTCAACATTACACTTTAGTTCTAAAATAGAACTAGACTTAAGACTTCAATTGCAACTCAACATTACACTTTAGTTCTAAAATAGAAATAGACTTAAGACTTCAGTTACAACTTGACTCTTCACAAGGAAATTTGAATTTCTCTTCATGGTGGATAATGTTACACGTGCCAACACACTAGATTAATACATTTACATCATTTGCAATATTAGGAATATCATTTGTTTCTAGCTCATCATAATTTTATATTCAACCTAACTTTTGCTAGATGCCTTGACTTTTGCTCATGGCTCACAAGGCTTGACTAGGCTCACAGAGGTTGTATGATCCCCCTGACTTTTGCACTAGTCTGTCTATGCTCATAGAGGTTGTACATTCCCCCTGAATTTTGGACTAGACTATCTATGCTCACAGAGGTTGTACGTTCCCCTTGACTTTTTCATTAGACTCACATAGCATCTCGTTCGTCCTGACTTTTGGTTTGACTCACAAAGGTTGTACGTTCCCCTTGGCTTTTTTCAATACCTCACAAGATTGGTTGATTCTCCAAATCTCCTTGGCTAGCCTCAGGGTGGCCCATATGGCCTCTCATTGGAGAATGACTGTCGATGCTGCCAAATTTAACAGTACCACCTTTATCCTTGTACTTTCCACTTCCCTTACTCTCTTGTGATCCAACTGTGCCTATCCTCGTACTTGTACTGGGGGCTAGTGGATCATTCCTGGTTATCACCATCTCCTCATGCCTTAAGTCATTTATTGCATTCGACTTGCTGCCTGGCCATTCACCCGTGCTTTCCCCACGATTCTTACTGATGTATCAGACTTGCTTTTGCTTGCCCACATGCTGCCTATTGTGATCTTGCATGATAATTGGTGACCAAGTGTTAGGTAATCATGTTCCGCATGGGTCCCACATATCTTCCAAAAGGCCTTGCATTGGCCTCCTCACTCTGACTTTCCATGCTTAAGATGCCATCCCGATCTTTAGTCGCTAGGTGGTTGCAGTATGTCCTAAGTTTCTTACTTGGTATGATGATCCAGGCCTTGTCTAGTTCTGGGCTTTCCTTGCCGACCCCCTCATTGGCGAGTATGTTCGCTAGAGCATTCCCTGAACTGCGCACCTAGTGCAACTCCATTGTGTTCAATATTCTCATATGCGCCTGGATTTTATGCAGGGAGTGTGCTAGGTGCCAGTGTCGCTGAACCTTTCCCACTCTGGTGCCATTTTGGAGTTTTTTCATCGTGTTGATAACCAAGGTGGAGTCACCTTCCACTATGGTGTTTGTCGTCCTTTCTCTTCTTAGGATTTCAAGGCCGAGCTCCAGGGCTCCGAATTCCATTGCGTTGTTTGTTGAGTTTCCTATGCTTGCAACGTACAGTCGGATGATATTGCCACCACTGTCTCTGATCACTCCCCCTGCCCCTGCCACTCCCGGATTTCCTTTTGTCGCCCCGTCAAAATTTAGTTTGAGGAACCCTAACGGAGGAGGAGTCCAGTTGCGGACTCCTATCTAGAGTTTTGGATCACGCCCCACAGGTATGTTGTTGCTCCACTCTTTCAGATGGAAAAATTCTAGGATGCGAGAGCCTTGGTATGTAAGTTGAAATTTCTCCTTATTGTAGTTGCGGCTCTGCACCATTTCTCTTATTTGAGAGACTATTTCATCCTTTATCCTTTCTGTCGGTAGGTTGTCATTCCTGAAGATGCGTTGGTTCCTTTCTTTCTAGATTTCCCAGATGATCATCCCCGACGTTATATTCCAACAAAGGTTCACCATTTCATTTTCGTTGTATCTTTCATTCCAGTTTTTTATGGTTGCGTTGATGTTCCCCCTGACTCTATTGGATTGGCAGTAGATGCATGCCACCCAACCCCAAATTTCGGCTGTGTAGTTGCATTTGTCGAGGAGGTGATCAATTGTTTCCTCCTTGACCTGACAAAGATGGCATCGATAGGGGCCTATGAAACCCCTTTTCATGAGGTTCTCCTGGGTTAGAATGTGGTTGTGTAGTACTAGCCATTCGAACATTTGGATTTTTTTCCATTGGGGACTCTTCCAGATATTTTCCCACTCTGGCTCTGGATTTTATTGGTCCTGGTCCGCGATGTAATATCGTGCTTCTTTTAAGTTGAATTCACCCCCATTTTTCCTACCCCACCTCAATTGATCATCATATTCCGAGACCCCGATTTTCTTTTTCCCCAATTCCTCCTCCACCTCTTTCGTTATTGTTTCGATTTGGGCTCTATTTTGTGGATTAATCTTGTCTCAGATCCTCCATCTGGCGCTACCCTCTCTTTACTTCTAGTATTGATGGATTTTTGTTTTTCCTTGCCCAATCATTTCTTGTTGGAGCTCCTCCCTGTCTGGAGTTTCCATTATGGGTTCTTATTGCCACGCTTACTCCCAAAACCTTTTTGTTCTACCATTTCTGACTTCCCAGAAGCTATGATTCTGGATCCAGTTCTTATTTCTTTAGGCGATATTCCAGATGGCTAATCCCTCCCTTGTGCACATGAACCTAATTTGCTCATGGCCATTGATGTTTGGGGAATACTCGGCCTTCTAGAAATTCGCCCACGACACCGATTTTTCTTTTACCCATCTCCACCAGAGCTTTGCCCCGTAGGCCACATTGGTTACCTATGGGTCTTGTAACCCCATGCCTCCTTTTCTCTTTGGTCTGCATACCCTGTCCAGGCCACCAGGGCCCATTTCTTTTTGTTTTCTGCGCTTCTCCATAGGAAATCTCTTTGGATGGCTCTTATCTTTTGTAGTATTCCTTTAAAGGCTGGAAACACTAACATCATAAACACTGAGATTGCTTGTAGAACTTTCTTGGTGAGGATAAGCCTTCCGACCGGGTTTAGAGCTCTGTATGTCCAATTTTTTACTCTCTCCTGCAATTTTCTGATAACTCCTTCCCACATAGCATTTTTGCAATCTCTATCTGTCAGGGGAATTCCCAAGTATTTCGTTGGGAGCATTTTACGTTCAAACCCAAAAATGTTGTCCAAGTTTCTTTGAATTGCTGGATTAGTGTTGAAAAAATATATGATGGACTTGGAGTGATTGATTGCCACTCCCGAGGCTTCCCCGAAGTCTTCTAATATTTTTTTATAAGCCTTTGCTTCCTTTACCGTGGGTGTACCATGGAGCAGGGTGTCATCAACGAACTGTTGGTGTGTTGAGGTTGGACACTTTTCAAATGGTTTGAGGCCTTTTATTTCACCAGTTGTAGTTGTGGTTTTTATGCTTCTACTCAGCCCTTCCATCGTTAGAATGAATAGGAAGGGGGATAGTGGATCCCCTTGTCTGATGCCTCTAGATGGACAGAAAGGTTTGGTTAGGGCTCCATTTATTAACAACGAGAAACTTGTCGTTGAGACTAGAGTGATGATCGAGTTGATCTAATGCTGGACAAAACCAAAATCTTCCAGCGTCTTGGCCATGTAGTGCCAGCTTATTTTTTCATAGGCCTTCGTTGAGTCAAGTTGGATTATCATCCCCCCTCTCCTTTGGCTTTTCAACGTGTGAATTATCTCATGGGCATGGATGATATTGTCCAGGATTTTTCTCCCTTCCACATAGCCCGCCTGTTCTTGTGAAATCAGTGTGGGAAGGAGTGGTTTTAGTCTATTGGCTATGACTTTGGAAATTATCTTGTAAACTACATTGCACAAAGCTATTGGCCTGTAGTGATTTGGAGTCCTAAATTCATTTTCTTTTGGGATTAGAGTAATCATTATGGCATTTAAAGCTTTCAGGATGGAGGTAGAGTTCCTGGAGTCCTCCACCACCCCATATATGTCATATTTAACCACATCCCAACAAGCTTTGAAGAATTCCACTGTAAAGCCATTTGGGCCTGAGGCCTTTCCATTGGGCATCTCCTAGACCACTTGGTCGATTTCTTCCTTTGCGATGGGTTTGCATAGGTTGACATTTTGATCCTTTGTGACCAATTTGGGGATGTGTTGAGTTATCCTCTGGATGGTGGCGGATCTGTCTTGGTTGGGCTCTTTGGCTATCCCTTAGAAGCGATTGACCAGTGTATTTTCAATGTCCTGATGGGATTCTCTTTCAATCTCGTCCTGATCCCTAATCTTCAATATTTTGTTATGCTATCTTCTTGCAATAGTTGTTCTGTGAAAAAACTTGGTGTTCCTCTCCCCTTCCTTACGCCACCTTATTCTGGACTTTTGGCGCCACCGAGTCTCTTCCTACTTGCATCTTGCTTCCCATTCCTGGATCATTTGGATCTCTTCTTTTTTCCGATACTCTGTGTATCCCTCTTCGATGCAAAGTTCTTGCAACCTCCTCATCTTCTCCTTGATGCTTTTTCCCCCTAGTTTATGTTCCCAAAGACTTCTTTGTTCCACTCCTTAAGTTTTTGTTTGATGTACTTGAGTTTCTTGTATAGTTTGAACATCCTTGTCCCTTGATCCGATAGTTCCTCCTGCCACCATTGGTGGATGTTCTCCTTGAAGGTGGGATGGTTGATCCAAAATTTCTCAAATCTAAATGGCATGTTCTTTGTTGTGGTCTGAAAATTCACTTCCAATTGAACCGGCCAGTGCTCTGATCCCCCCCAGGGGAGGATGTTTCAATCCAAAGCTAATCCCTGCAGAATGATGGATTCTGACACCAGGAATCTGTCTAGCCTTGTGGCTACTTGGTGGTGGCATAGTCATTTTTTGTTCCAGGTGAACTGTCCATTGTTGGTCTTGATGTCCACAAGCTCCATTCTGTCTATGAAAGCTGAGAAATCTTTCGCATCCCTATCCAGTCTCCTGGTGCCCCCTTTTTTCTTAGCAAGAGTAGTGATGATGTTGAAGTCCCCAGCCAGAATCCAGTGGAGGTTGCTGGTTCATTCTTTTAGATTCTCTAGGTCTAGGAGCATTCTCCTTTTTTCCTCCAACGCCTGGGGGCCATACACATTCGTGCATAGAATTTCCGCCATGTTCCCTATAATTTGCATGTTAACAGAAAGTGTGTGTCTTGTGACTTCTGCTGCGAGTAGGTTCACCAATTGTGGGTTCCAGAAGGTGAGAATTCCTCCTGTCATCTGTTGGCTTTCTACATCCAACATCTTGTACTTATTCCAGTGTTTTTTACTAATTATTTCCATTATGTCCAGTGTGCATTTTGTTTCTTGAATGAAACAGAGGTTAGGTTGTTCCTTCCTCGGTCTATTTTTAAGGATTCGTTGCTTTCTTGGGATGTTTAGGCCTCTTATATTCCAAGTTATAATCTTCATTTAAACATGTGGGGGGGAGTTGGGGAAGAGATTTTTAATATTACCTGAATTTATCAGTAGGGCTCCTAGTTATTGTAGAGCTAAGTTGTTTGATTTCTTGCCTTTCTTCCTCCTTGCCTGCTTGTGTGAGTGTTGTGGTTGTCCATCACCTGTTTTGATTCCCAAGTGTCCTATCTCTCCATGCATGCACTTGGTACCTATGGATTTTTCTTCCTCCCTTAGGAGGAAGAGGTATTAAATGCGATCCAGTTGTTTCGTTGGCACATTGTCAACTCCCTGCCTTTTCCATTGTTCCAGTATGTTTGGGAGGTCTATTCCTTCCCTTTCCACAATGTCTCTGAGATCTGGGTCTTATGTTCCTACCTCACTTGGTGTCATCTCAGCATCTCCATCTACCTCCTGCATTGGGGTGTTGGCATCTTCATTTCCTCCTTCCATAGTACTTGTGTCGCCTCCCTGTTCTCCCCTGTTGTTTGGATTTTCTATGTTCTCATGAGTTGCTTGTTCACTTGTTTCCCTAGATTTCGTCTTTTCCTTTCCCCCTTCTTCTCCCTGGTTGGGGTTGCCCCTTCCTTCTGCTCAATTCCTGTCTTTTGGGGGTCTTCCTGTTGGGGGCTTGGCTTGTCTTTTGTTTCCTCTTATTTTGTGATTCGACCTCACAAAACCATCCTCATCTTGTTGTAGTTTGGTGTTTTCCGATTCTTTTTTTTTATTGAGAGGACATTCTCTTAGTAGGTGTCCATGTTCATGACATTTTCTGCATCGAAATGGGATCTGCTCGTAGTCTATGCTTTGTATCCATTCCTCATTCCTAAACTCCAGGCTAATGGCCTTCGGGAGAGCCCCCGAGACATCCATCTCTATGCAGATCCTTGCATAGGATGTGTATATTCCTTTTAATGTTGCTTTCGATGTCTTGACATATTTTCTAAGCTTGTTCCCTATTGCTTCAAAGGTGGACAATAACCAATAATCTAGCGATAAGGAGTAAATCTTTAGCCAGACTGGGACATTTTTAAAGGTTTCTTTCTCTGGGGAGAACTTTTCTTTCCATGGGCACATATACATCCCTGTTGAGGCATGGAAATATGCCCCCCCCCCTCAAATAGTTTATCCATGTCCTCCAGGTTCATAAAGATTGTTGTGAAGAACCCTTTTGATCCCAGGTGGAGTTCAAATTCTCCACTCGGCTTCCATTGGTATTTTATCTAGATGCGCAACATTTTTCTGTGGGCCACAGGCCCATGAACTTGCAGATCAATGCATGCGTCTTCATCTGATCCCAGAAGAGTTGCATTTGGGGGTCTTCCAGTATAACTTTGGGGATCAGTGTTGTTTTAGGTTTACACGGGTTGCGCCCATCTACCCCACTGGGGTTCGTCGTTTCTTGCACACCGTTCTGGGCTTCTCTGGCCTCTTCCCCCATGCGATCACTTTTTCCTTGGTTGACCTCTTGATTCTTTTCTGATCCTGGTCCTGAGGTGCCTGTCAGAGGTTCCTTGAAACCGACGTCGCGTGGGCCTTTCCCTCTGTCCATCACTACCTGCTTGTAGGAGGGGATTCCACTCCCTCCCTCTTTAGTAACCCTATTGGCCATTGTTGAAACCACAACTGTTAAACCCTAGGTGGAAATTTTTGTCAGAGCCATAAATTCACCGAACAACGCATGAGCCTAATTTTAATTGTATATCAGTGTTAAAGGTAAAACATACATTATTGACTTGGAAGCATCACTTAAAAAAAATTGTATTTAATGTGATTTGGAAGCATCATTTTATGTTTGGTTTATATTATTTGTACTTCATTTATAGTGAAAAAAGAATTGCATTGACTTAACAACCAATTTTAGATAAAATTTTATTCTTTATTGTAAAAAGAAGGCGTCAAATACTTACCTTGTTAACAAATAACTATTTGTTATACTTCGACCTAAATAATTTGAACATGTTACTTATTATCTTCTCCTTTATACATACAAATAATTAATATGTTATTACAATGTTGTTCATAAAATACAATGCTTATAAAAAACATTCTATCATGTTTTCTTCATCGTTACCTTCTCCTGCTTTTATATTGTTCTCTTCTATACAAAAATTTTAAACATGGTTTTGTATTTACTAGTAATTAATGATGATAGTAAAAGTTGTCATCAATTTTATTGCATTTTCGTATCAAATTATAATTAGATGATATCTAAATCTTCTATTTTTATTGCATTTTCATATCAAATTATAATTAGATGATCTCTAAATATTTTGTTTTTATAATATACTTGGAAAAATTTATTACACCTTTCATTTCTCTATATTATATTTGTTTGTTCTCTCACTAAATATTATAAGGCTCATAAAAGCATATGTTAGTTTTATTCGACGTTTCCATTTCCCTCACTTCATGGGTATGCTAGTTGAATATTGTGAATTTATTGAATTCTTGTAAGGAATATAAGTCAATGTATTAGTGTTTTGTTGGGTTTTGTGGAACCTGCTTATCCACACATTTCCATCTAAGCCAAAGTAGGAAACCAAGTCGGTGATGTTATATTACTCTTCCCTTGTTGTGCCCCCAAATAATACATAAGGCTTATGAATTTTAATGTGGGGAAAGTTTTTGAATTGAATCTCCGAAGTATCTCCATCTCCTAAGTCATAATTATTTTAATTGTAGCATTAATTTATGTTATTAACATATTCCTATTGCATTTATTAATTTATACTTAATTTATGTTATTAACATATTCCTATTGCATTTATTAATTTATACATAAGTAATGTTGAATAACAATGTAATATCTCAATTTTTACTCCTTGAAATACTTGTAATTAAATGCTTAAATACTTGGTCTAGATATTCTATTTTCTACTACACTAACATCATGAAGTAGATATACCATGGTGTTGTGAGTATTGTATGCCTTTTTTATTTTGCAGTTAATAAAGAAGAAGATTAAGATCAGCTGAGCTTGAGCACCTGAAGGGGCTATGATACCACAAGAGGGAAAAGGTGAGGGGGTCTAAGGGGCTTTGTGCCTAAAACAACTACCTTATTCTACCTTGAATCCTCACCCATTTCAAATTTGAATTTCAAATCTAAAAGGAGTCAAGAGGAGTGGAGGAAACAAAATCCTCAATCTAAGCCACCATTTCCTAAAATTTAGCAAGTTGTCTCCCCTACATTCTTGGAACTAGGAAGAGAAGTTGAGTTGGAATTCTCTTGCCATTATGAACGAGGAAAATTCAAATGGGGAGGGAAGAGTTGTTAAAAAAATGAGTGATTTTTTTTTTTGGAGGTGACACAGTAGAAAAATAGAGCCAAGCCCATGGTAGACTAAACCAACAATGAATTGAAGTTTGTAGACCTTGAGGAAAAGTCAAGAATCCATGGAGAATTCTGTTGAAACTTGAGATAACAGCCTGCACACAATGAATAGCATGAGAAGGAGTAGTTTCTGAGGTAATGTACAACAAAAAAGGTTGCTCGTGTTGTGTTGGGTAGGTATGTGGGTTCCTTAGTGTTGCTTCGTCGTCAAGAAACTAGTTGTAGAAATCATTGGTTTGAATCCACGTGAGTCTAAAATTCAGAGTTATTTTATCCCTTCTTCTCGTTGGTGGTATCATACCCTGACTAGGGGTGGCGTCCACTGTGGATTTCCTACGATTGGGTGGAAATTGCTCGCTCAATTGGTTGTTGGTTTGGAGTTTTTCAACAAATAAGTTTAAACTCTATTATGGTTTATAAAAATATTTGTTTTCAAAATATTTGGAGAAATGTTGTGTTTATTTTGGTCAAAGTATGTCTCTACTTGTTGTATAAAACTCATATGTCTCTACTCTGAACACAATTTCATGTGCTTATGCTCTGCATGTAAGATTGAAGTTCTAAAAATTTAATTCTTTGGTTCTTAAAATCCCTATGGAACATTGTTTTACATCTCCACTAATGAAATCAAGGGACTATAATAAAGAGTAAGTTTTTAAAGAATGATCAAAAGGTGGTTAATGGTATTTCTCGATTTGTGTATTTTTTGATCTTGAATACAACTAGGAATTAGGTGGCTTATTTGGGAGTGAAGTCTGTACACGAGAGTGAAATCACTTAGTAAATTTTGCGCCCTTTATTCGTAGACAACAAAACAAGTTGTCTCACTCTTTAAATCGTATGTATTTTAATTTTTTCTTTTACGTTTGTTGGATTTATGTTTTTCTTTCCTTGGTCTATACAATTTTTGGGAAGGTTTTTGCGTGCCCACTTTATTCATAGACATGGATTTTGTTTCATCCCAAGAACCCAAAAACATCAAAAGCCAGTCCTTCATTATAGGGATGCCTTTGAGTTTGCAAACAATGTGTGTGGAATGTTGGTCGAGAATTGTAGTGAATATTAATACAAGTATTCACAAGATATGATGTACTTTGACCATGTGTTGTAGTTGTGAATTGAACAACTCTAAGATGGCAGCTTGAGGGTTTGGACCAATGTATATTTAATTTGATTGCATTTTGGTGACTCTAGATCTGTTGCATGTGCATTACCCTAGCTAACTTTCCTTGTAATGCTTCATCTTTGCCTATTTTAGCTCTTTATACCCACAATAGAAATGGTACAACTGAGTGATTTTGGCGTCTTTGTTGTGTATATGATTGTTCAAATACTTACTATTCATTGTTAGATTCTTAATCACATAGATACTTGTTGACTTTCAGAGTTATTGCTTTTAGTTTTGAACTTGCAAAATTTTTATATTTGTCTCCCAAGTCTTTTGCATAGGGCAAAGAAGTCCCTTGTGTTGGAAGCTTATCTTCCAAAGACTTCCAACTTGATATTAATACTAAATTGGTACATATGTACCCATATATATGACCTTGGTTCTACTCTAGCTATTTCTTTTACAAGTTACCAGTTTTACAAGGAAAATGTGCAACTACAATGCCAAGGTTTACATATTGCCATCATCTAAAAACCCAACCTCTATTTTTCATGACATCAAATTTTGAAAGAAATTTGTTGAATATGTTTTTCCTCATTTGTTCATATTTCTCAATGGATTATTGGATAAACATATTCGTATAGTGTTAATTAAACGGGCATAAAACTATGTTATGATAGTGTTGCGTCGTATTAGTGTTAAAGTTTCACACACGTGAGCTTACAATGTCTTCCAGTAGGTACACATACTTCTTGGTAGAAATTGGAAATTAAATTGATTCTTGTGCTCTAATGCTTCTGACGTTTCTAACCTCAGCAATAACAGGGGCAATTAACTTCAAATATTGATCATTCATTAGAAGATAAAATCATGTGACTAACATTTTGGAGCTCAATAAGGTTAGCTACATCGACCAAGGGATGTTGAGGTACATAAGAAATATCAAGGGCCATGGAAGAATTCCTTGTCATGCTTGGTCTCTCAGACAGAGAATCCAATAAAGAAATCCCATGTTACAACATTGTTGTCATTTTCCAGTTATTTTGTGTTTGTGGTAGTCTTGCAAAAATGTATAAAGTAAGCTTACGATATCACGAATATAGATAATTCCAATGGATGTTGTAATGCACCATATAGTTCTGATTTCTCTCGGTTATAGCGACCATAATGTGTCAGTACTTCAAGGGTTGATCTATATGCTCTTTGTTGAAATATGTTTTCAGTTGTTACATATTTTGATTAGAACAAATTTAGAAGTATATTTCAACAACTATGACTTTTGTCACAATCAAGTGTTGCACCACCTTTTTTTTTATAAAGTTGATTCATTATATTCGGGAATCACCATTAAGGTCCAGTCCAAAATTTGTTGACATGGGTACCAAGTCAAAATGTGAAGAAGTAAGTTTCATCCTAACTTTGCATTGGGGTCCAAAATCCAGTGCTGTGTGGTGGCATACTTGAGAGAGGAATACACTTCCATGTCCACTTGGGAAAATAAACATGTGCTTACCCCCTTGGGCCCATTTATACTGGTGAGCAGATCAACAGGTGAATAGTATGAAACTGCTTGACAAATATTCAATCGTTTTACAACCTAACCTCAACCAATGTGAACGACAAGATGGAGGAACTAAAGGCCCTTTCTCATATTTTGGACATAAGTAACTCTAGCTTAGTTGTGGTTTGATTCCTTCTCAATTTCCTCATCCTTCCTAAAAAGTTTCCTTAGTGATGCTAAAGAAACGAGACAACTAGAGTTGGACTTTAATTTGAGAGTATTAATGTTGAATAAATGTTTCTAGAAACTTGTCTCATGACTAGTAGGGAATAAGGGTGGTTTAATGTAATATCATGATACAATATGTTATGCAAAAAAGAAAATATCTAGCAGGCAATGACATAATAGTAATGATATATCCAGAAAAATAACAGAAGAACACCAGAATAATCACCAGGAAGAGAAACTTTATTATGATAGCAATGTTCACTTCCCACTTCGAGGGGGAAATCTCCAATAGATCAAAGCTCTATTACAATAATCTCCAAGACAAGATATATAATTCTTGATATTCTTATTTATACTAATTCTACCTTCTAAGGAAACTTCTAGAGGAAGATCTTTCTAGAAGCAAAGCTTCTATCAGGTCTTCTTACATTGACTTATTCTTATTTATTTATTAGACCTTATTAACTAATGTCGACCTTTATTAAATAGAAAACCATATCCTACTAACTAATGATCCATGGAGAGGGGTAAGGATCGGATCCTAACATGCCCTCCCTCTTCAAAATCAACCTTGTCCTCAAGGTTGCAGGTGCGGAAACTGCTGAAGTATGGTCGCAGGTTCCTAGGTCGCGTTTTTTGGTGTTGTGTCCTTCCACTTGATCAACACTTCCTTGATAGTGCAACCATGCAACTGACATTCATAGTTACTGAGGAATGCTTCTGGTTGGAGCCATAGAGAAACTTCTTCATCTAATTCTGGTAGGATGGTTTGGACTCGGCAATTCTATCCCACTACTTTATTCAGATAGGAAACATGGAACATCAAATGGATTTTGGAAGTAGCAAGAAGAGACAATTTGTAAGCCACAACACCAATATGTTGGATGATCTGGTAGGGTCCATAAAACTTAGGTGCCAATTTGTGATGCCCCTGAGCTTTTAGAGATGTTTGCTTGTAAGTTTGGAGCCTGAGAAACACTTGATCACCTTCCTGAAAAATCCTTTATGAATGATGTTGGTTTTCTTGTTGCTTCATGTGACTTTGGGCCATGTGGAGGTTATCCTTCAGATCCACTAGAGTGGTTGTACGACCTTGCAACATTGTGTCAATAGATTGGACCTTGGATGTGCCACGAAGATAGGTAATGACTGTTGGTGGCCTTTGGCCATACACCACTTCATATGGGGTCATTTTAGTGGTCGTGTGATAGGAAGAATTGTACCACCATTTTTCCAAATGAAGACACTACACCCACTAGTGTTGTTTGTCTGAAGAAAAACGACGCAAGTAGGTTTCCAAACACTTGTTGATTACTTCTATCTGTCCATCAGTCTGGGGATGATAAGTTGTGCTCATATTCAGTTGGGTGCCATACAATTTAAACAACTCTTGCCAAAATGTGCCGGTGAAATTTGGGTCACGATCAGAGACAGTAGAGGTTGGCATGCCATGGAGCTTGAAAATATGATCAAGGGAGACTTGTGCTACAAGTGTCGGTGTGAAATTGTGAGGTAAGGGACAAAAATGAGCATACTTGGAGAGGCGATCAACCACCACCATGATGACATACTTGTTCCCGACATTAGGAAAGCCCACTATAAAATCCATGGAGATGTCTGTCCACAGACAAGCTAGATTGGGTAAGGGTTGTAGGATGCCTGGAGACTTGACCGTTTCACCTTTATTACGTTGGCAAACCTCAAATTCTGTGAAAAATTGAAGTATATCCTTCTTCATTCCTTCCCAAAAAAAGAACGATGATCACGAGCATATGTCTTTTGGAAGCCCAAATGACCTGCTATAGCTAAGGAGTGCAACTCATTTAAGAGCATGGACTTGATTGACGAGGAGGATGAGAGAACCACAAAATCCTTATATCAAAGAATATTATCCTGCCAAGTGTAGCTAGTGGGAGGATTAGGGTCCTCTTGAAGATGTTGAATTAATTTGGAGGTAGTCTGGTGCATTAGCCACTCATGGCACACTTCTTCAATCCAATCGGGGACCGATAAAAATAAATCAAAGAGGGAGCTATCCTCCTCATGTTGTCACTACAATGCATCTGCTACTATGTTACCTTTGCCCTTTTTTGTAGATGATTTCATAATCACAACCCAACATTTTTTTCAGCCACTTATTTTGTTCTAGGGATGATAGTCATTTCTCCAAAATATATTTCAACCTATGGTGATTTGTTTTAATATGAAAATGGCATCCCAAGAGATATGGTTGCCAGGTGTGCACTGCATGGAGAATGGACTGCATGGAGAATGTACATCATTTCTTTTTCATGTGTATATTGGCCCAAATTGCAACCACTAAATGCTTGGATGGTAAATTCCAAGGGGCAACCATCTTGGGTGAGCACTGCACCTATACCCATGTCAGAAGCATCTGATTCCACCACAAAGGTTTTGTTGAAGTTAGGAGCTGCTAGGACATGGGTAGTGCACATGGCCCTCTTTAACTTGGTGAAGGCTTGCTCAACAATAGGTTTCCAATGAAATGCATTCTTCTTAAGGAGGTCAGTCAAGGGATTAGCAATTTTTTCCATAATGGTTTCCTATAATAGCTGGTGAGACCAACAAAACCCCTTAGGAATTTTAAGGTCATTGGGAGCGAACATTTTTGCATAGCTTATATATTTTTGGGGTCCACTTTTACCCCATCTCTGTTGACAATGTGCCCCAAGTATTCCACTTCGTTGGTGCGAAATTAATATTTGGTCTTTTTGACAAACAATTGGTTTTCTTGTAGCAAGTGAAGGACTTTATCCACATGAAGAAGATGGCTATCCCAGGTGCGGCTATAATTGAGGATGTCGTCAAAGAAAACCAAGACAAATTTTTAAGGTAAGGTTTCAATAGCTTATTCATGAGACTTTGGAAGGTGGATGGAGCATTGCAAAGGCCAAAAGGCATGACCAAGATTCATAATGTCCCTCGTGAGTTTTGAAAGTAGTCTTTAGAATATCTGCCTCCATCCAGATTTGGTGATAACCAGAGCGAAGGTCTAATTTGGTGAATACACAGCCACCTTGGAGTTCATCCAAAAAATCATCAATGCCAGGATTGGGAAATTTATCTTTGATGGTCAGTTTATTCAAGGCATGAAAATCAAGGCACATGTGCCAAGTACCTTCTTTATTTAAAACAATCACCATTGGGGAAGAATATGGGATAGTACTAGGACGAATTACCCCCACCTCCAGTAATTCATGTACCATCTTTTATATTTCATTTTTTTGAGCAAAGGGATATCTGTAGGGACATACATTGGGGGGTTGACTACTTGAAAGGAGAGGGATGTTATGATCATGCTCACCCTTGGAAGGAGGTAACGCTGTGGGAATCTAAAAGATATTGGGGTATTTGTCCAAGATGAGTTGCAGACTAGGAGGAACTACCTGAGAGGCCTATTTAGTGACCCAGATGGCATTAAATTGAGCAATCACACCATGGTGGTATTTCTTCAAGAGTTTTTTCATCCTGTGAGAGCTGATGATTTTAAGAGAGCCCGCTTGGAGACCCCTGAGAGTATAGTGGTGAGCTTCTTGGGTGAAGTTCATATATAATTCTTGATAATCCATTGTGATCGGCCCTAGTGTGTGAATCCATTCCACCACCAATATAATATCACAACCACCCATGGAAATAGAGAACATGTGGGTTTTCAGATGGTAATCACCCATTTGGAGTTTTACATTCTCACAACGGCCCCCACACTTCATAGTACCACCATTAGCAATGAGGATTTGAAAATTAGAAACAGGGCAGACAAAGCAATGGATCTCATTAGTGAGCATGTGATGAATCAAATTATGGGTGATGCCACTATCAATCAACACCACAACCAATCGATGTTTAATGTATCCCTTGATCTTCAATGTATGTGGGGTTGAAATACCTGAGAGTGCATGAAGCGAGATGATTAGGTCCACAGATTCCATCGGTGTGACAATTGGATCTTCGACAGGATCACCTGGCTAAGACACCTCCTAGTCTGAAACCTTATTTGATGGGATGTCATCATAGGAAGAGGAAGCTCAGACATTAATATGGAAGAACTTTTTTTCTGTACATTTATGCCCTGGTGCATACTTTTCATCACAATAGTAGCAAAGACCTTGCTTGTGACATTTCACCATTTTTGCTGGAGAGACCTTTTGGACCTTCAAAGTTTGGGTCAAAGCAGGTGTTGCCCCTGGGCGAGGACGGGCGTTAAATGGAGCCTTCAGGGATGGTGCCTGGAGGATGGTCTTTGCTTCTCTGGATAATTGACATGATTGCAACCAGGTAGTAGGATGATGCATGTTCACATGAGCCTTGATAACATATTTCATGCCACTGTTAAAACATTCAAGATAAAATTCATCAGATAATCCATTGATGTGGATAGCCAATTGTTCAAATGTCGTGATGAAGTCTGTGACTGATCCAGTTTGCCACAACTTAGTGAGTCGGACCAAAAATTGTGAGTCCCTATCAAAACAAGCACAAACTACTATGGAGAACATGTTCCAATTGGGAGGTCCTGGATAACATTTCTTATTCCACAACCACCACTATCAACGTTCTTGATCCAAGTATAAAACCCCTACATGGATTTTGGTCTCATCGTCTCGAATATCATGAAGTGAGAAGTAGTGTTCCATTTGAGAAACCCACCTGGCTGGGTTGGTACCATCAAATTTATGCATGTCAACTTTAGGAAGCCTATTCCAAGAAGGTGGAGAACCCCAAGGGAAGCAGGAGGACTGAGTATGTCCATAATGAGAAGACTGAAATTCTTCTGGGTTTGGCTCAACATTCCTTTTTTTTTTAACAATAACGGGTATGGTTTGTATTAAATATCAATGATAATCACTGGCACGGGTACACCATTAATTTCATGCCTTGTCCTAAGAGGAGGAATTAGCATTACACAGAGGTCATCTATCTTCGGTTATATCATCTAAAAGGCTCTTGGAACTAGGGAGTATTGAGGATTTGTATATTTCCATTAATACACAGGGTCCCTTTCCTCAATCGGGTAGCAATGTTAGCTGCTTTGTCTGCTTCTCCATTCAAATCCCGAAGGATGTTATAGAATTTAATTTTGTGAAAGGTTGTAACTAAAATCCTAATCTTTCGAATTATGTGGCAGAGCCTCATGTTGTGGGGAAGGACATGGATGTTTAAATATTGAATTATCACCTCGGGAGTCTCCAAAGATAGTAACCTCTTTAACTTTTCTTGCCAACACTTGATGGAGTCCTTGCCAAAGTGCAAGCGCTTTAGTGATATTGTTGGTGTCTGCTTCGATCCCCCAAGAGAGGGTGAATTTGGTTGTTTCTTCTGGGCTAAGAAGAAACCCTCCTCCTCTTGTTTCCCTTAGATTCCCTTTAGAATCTTTATCAAAGAACATAGCGTGTTGATGGAGCACCTTCCTCCAGCTTGAGAAGATCAATGGATCCATGTGAATATCCCAAAGATTCAACTGAGGCAAGTGAGGAGACCCAACACCATGGGCCTTTGGGATTAGGCTCAACATCCATTCTTCTTCATTAGGTAGGAGTTGAGACTTGTTCTCTGGAAGGATTAGAGAATGAATACAGTCTCCCAGTAGCACCTTAGCTTGAAAAACTACCTGTGCAGGTGTGGAGGTTTTACTTCTGAAAATGCGGGCGTTACGTTCTAGCCAAATCATCCATAGAGTAAACTTCAGGAGAGACATCCAGTAGTAATTGATCTTGCATTTCTTGTGAGAAGTGAAGGGGCACTTTTTATCCCTGTTTTTTAGGAGAATTTGGATTTCTTTTGGAAGATTTACAATATTCAACCAAGGGGAGAGGGTGAAATTCCAAACCTCTTTTGCAAAGTCACAGGGCAACAAGAGGTGGTTGGTAGATTCTTCCTGTTGACAGCAGAGGGGACATCTTGTGGGGCCTTCCCAACCTTTTTTTAAAGATTTTCTCCCATAAGGATGTTGTTGTGGGCCAACGTCTAGATGAAGATGTCCACTTTTGGCAACATTTTGGTATTCCAAACACCTTTCCAGAGTGCAGGATTGGGCGTCATGCTAGGAAGAGCTTTGAACTTCTTGTAACCCTAGGATGCAGTGTATTTTCCAGAGAGATCTCCCCAGCCACGAGAATCTATCGTGGAAGCAGATAGAAGGGATTTACCTTGAAGCCCATTGCGCAGGAACATTTCTTCATTGTGCAGATGTCTTGGACAGTTCAGAATGCTCCACTCTTTCTAGGTTTTGTCATTGTTCCAGCTTGAAATATCCCAGAGGACGATTGCATTTTTGGAGTGTAGCCACCGCTTTAGATTGGAGATGCTAGGCAAGGAATCCAGAGGCGGATCCCCAAGAATAGAGTCCTCACAGATGCGGATGTGTTTCCCATTCCCTGAAATCCAAGTTCGTTCAGCCTTGAAGAGGGGGAGAGCTTTTTGGTAGATTGTAAAAATTGGGGAACCTTTTGAAGTTTTTGGATTCCGGTCGACGCATTTTTTCCTTCCCCCTAAGAAATACTTTTTCCAGAAGACTTGCTTACTCCAAGTTGTCTTCCCTATTAATAAATCCCAGAGGATCTTAGCGCCGAGATCCAGGTTCTGGGTTGTTAGATCATGGACTTGAAGACCCCCTTCATAGAGTGGTTTAGTAATCTTCCCCCAGCTGACCAGGGGCAGCTTGTTTTCATTGTGTTTCCCCCCTTTCCATAGGAAACATCTTAGCAACGACTCGAATTTGGAGATGAGTCCAGCTAGAGCGAGTAAGGTGGAACATTGGTAGATTGAGATGTTGGAGAGCACCGATTTAATGAGAACCAATTTCCCAGCCAGGTTTATCCAAGAATCTTCCCACAAATTGATTCAATTCTTCATTTTATCGATTAATGGAAGCCACTGAGCAGATATTGGAGAAGATTTGGATATGGGTATCCCTAATTAATTGAAGGAATCCCATTGTGATTTCCCTGCTATCTCTAGAATTCTTGAGATGTCCACCATTTCCCTTGGAGTGCAGTTCCAGCCAAAAAATTGACTTTTTTCATAGTTGATTTTGCTTCCTGATGCTACTGTGTAGAGTTCTAGCTCCTGCTTAATATTCCCAGCTATGATAGTGCTAGTTCCTCCCACTAGGAGTGTATCGTCTACAAACTGGGCATGATTTATTTCTTTGGTTCCTCTTGCCATTCTGAGGCCCATTAACTCTTGGTGGAGGTGACTATTCTCTAATTGAAAGCTGAGCACCGAGGCATGGATAGCATAGAATAGAGGTGAGAGGGAACAACCTTGTCTGAGCCAACTAGACGCTTGGAAGAAGTCTTTTGCTCAACCATTGATCAGTGGGGATATCCAGGGAGAGCCAGTACATGATTTTACCCAATTTATAAATTCAAGGGCGAAGCCAAATCACAACATTACCTGAAAGAGAAATTCATGTCTAACTCTATCAAAAGCATTAGCCAAATCCAATTTGACAATCATACCTTTTTATTTCTAGAGAGTGTTGGTGTGGATGGCTTCCTGAACCAAAATTATGGTGTCCAATATCTTCCTCCCTTTGATGAAACCGCCTTGGTTTTCTGGAATGATTGCTGGAAGGAATCCTTTAATTCGACTGGCTATCACCTTTGAAATGATTTTGTAACCTATGTTGCAGAGAGAGATTGGCCAGAATCGGTCAAAGGAGGTGGCCCCTTTCTCTTTAGGTAAGAGGGCCAAGAAGGTTGAGTTGGTACTCCCTCCGATCTTGTTGCAAGCCTGGAGGTCCTTTTTTACTGTTTGCCAACATGCCTTGAGGAAACCAACAGTGAAACCGTTGGGGCCTGGGGCTTTGTTAGATTCCATCTCATTTAAATCTCTTTTAATTTCTCTTCTGGAGACAGGGGCTATGAGGATTTGATTGGAATTCAACTGCATTTTAGAGGTAACTTGATTTAAAATATGATGGAAGTTTAAGTTCTGGAGTTGTGGCTCCTCTGTATACATTTTTTTGAAGTGGTTGTGAGCAGATTTTTTAATTTCTTCAAAATCAGAGACAACTCGGTCTTGAGAATGGATTTCTTTTACAGAATTTGCTTGCTTCTAAGCTTCCGATTGTTTATGAAAGTAATTGGTGATCCTGTTACCCACTTTTAACCATAGGCTTCTGGACTTTTGTCTCCAATACTCCTCTTCAAGTCTGCATGCAGAGTGAAGGGTGCACTAGAGGGAAGCTTCTTGTTCCAGCTTGTCGGGAGTGATAGAATCTTCTTCCATATGTAGTTGATGTCTTTCCAGGTGGTGTTGAGCTTCCAATCTCTAATTGAGGGGTGATTTCATGGCTTTAACCTACACTTTGAGGGATTTTTTGAGCCTTCAAAGTTTTCTTCCCAGACGAAAAAGGGGGAGCCTGAAACTGGTTTCTGGCATATATTAAGGACCAGATCTTGAAATACCTCAATGTGGATCCAAGAGGGGCTAACGCGGAAGGGGATAGGTCCCATGTTTGCATCGTTGGAGAGTTCAAGAAGAATTGGTTTGTGATCGGAGGCACTAAAGGGGATGATTTTAGAAGCAACATTAAGGCCTAAGATTAGGAAGGTATTTTGGACCAAGAATCTATCTAGGCGAGCAACGATGTTACCCGGTCTGACTCTTTTGTTAGAACAAGTAACTTTTCCATTGGAGGGCTTGATATCATCCAGATCCCATTCCATTATGATATCTTCGACCCATTCACGAATTGGATCTCTGACTAACAAGCCCCCTTTTTTTCCCTCGAGGAGAGTGTTACATTGAGGTCCCCAGCTACAATGATATTTTCCAACTGATGGGTTCTAAGGGACTCTCTAATAAGGTCCCAACAAAGTTTTTTTTTTCGGAAAGAAGAATTGGAGCATACATGTTAAAAAGACAAACCTGGTGACCTGAGTGCTTCTGAAGCAGGTGGGTGCGGATCTAGTGATTGCAGGATTCATAAAAAACTAGATCAAATTTAGCAGCATCCCAAAGGGTGCCTGTTCCACCGGAATCTCCTCTAACGCTGATAGTTGCGCCTATTCCTTTTTTCCAAAATCTATGGCTGGCGAGAAGGAAGTCACGCTCCTCCATTTTGGTCTCCTAGATTAGTAGGTTATCTGGCTTTGAGATGCAAATCATATCTTTCATCGCTTCTTCTTTAGTTCTACTCCCTAATCCTCTACAATTCCAGGAGATGACCTACATTACTTACTTATGGGGTTTATGGAAGCCCCCTTGGAAGGCTTCCCTTGATGCCTGACGCTCCTTGTATTTTTTAGCATTTTCTCCAATGTGGGTTGGGATCCTTGAACCATGTCCTTGTAGGTGGTTGTTTCCCTCTTTTATTTTTAAGATTTTCGCCCTCTGGTTGATTATTTTGGAGATATTTGGGAGATATCAAATTCCTCATCTTCTTCTTCCGAGCATTCGGTCTCTTTTCCTGCCTCTTGTGCTTCAGAAGTGTTTCCTAAATCTTGGGAAGGAGGTAATTCATTGTCTTTCAATTTGTTCCCTTCCTGATTGGATTGGCGATCCACCGCGCTTTCATTGGGATCCTTTTCTTTTGCTTTTAGATCCCCCAATCCAGAGAAACTATTTTCAACTTCAATCTGGGTTTTTTGAGTCTCCTTGTTCTTTCTTGGATTTTCCGAGTTTGGATTGGGGGATTTGCCTTCTCTTCTAGGATTTGCTTTAGGGTTTGTCTTTGGTCACTTGGATTGCTTCCACCCTTCCCCTAGCTTCTTCTCTTGTTGCATGATCTAATTTTTTGGGCAATGCTTTTGGAAATGCCCGTATTTGTGATAACCTCTGCACTTGAAAGGCAATTTTTCGTAGTCCATCTTTTGGAAGTGTTTCCATTCTCCGACAGTTATCTTAATGGCTTCTGGGATACCGACTTCAAGGTCTACTTCCACACAGATCCCTTCACAAGAATATTGGTCATTGGGATCTGCCTTATCAATCTTCCCAGCCCATTTCCTATTGACTTCAGTGATTCATGATTCCAACAATGAATCAGTAGTGCAGGTAGGAGAACCCAGACCATAACCGCTTCAGGGACGTCTACATCCGAATCAAAGTCTGGCGACCATATATTGAGATACATTCCCCGAGGCCCCGTGAAATAGGGTCCATTTCTAAAGATTAGATCACAATCGTCTTTGGAGATAAACTCAAATAAGAAGAATCCCCTTCCGACTGCATAAGAGATAACGTTGTTGGAGATTAGAGGTCTCTAGTTTTTTTGCACACAATTATCTGTTGTCTGAGGAGACGACTAGAACCCTGTAAACTATCCAACAAAAGACCGGTCTTCAAGGGGCACTGCGATGCGCATGGGCTGATCCAGTGGAAGGGTGATTTATGGGACTTCATCTAGCTTCTTGACGAATTTTGGAAGGGAGTTGGCAGAATATTTATTCCCTTGGGTTTTCATAAGAAGCCTAAAGTAATCAATGTTGGAGGCAAGGGGAGGCGATGGGGCACCGCCTCCAGCTGGGCACATGGATACTTGAGGGACGCAGCCCCTGGTGGATCATTGCTAGCCGATCGATCAAATCGCTGCAAGCCGATCAGGCCAGGGCTTTTACCTCTGCAAAAGCGCTGAAGTAGATCATGTTTGATATCTACAGGGTGCCATCTCCTCCTGTCCAATGCTCTATAGTTCTATATATTTTTATCAACATTCTTACCCTTGAAGAGTTGTACCAATTTTTCGACTTGCTGGACAAGGGCTGAGGAGAATTCATTGCGGAGGGAAGCCATGTTGTTAGCAATTTGTTGTTCCAAGTTGGACATTCTATCCTCCAAGGTTTCTTAGGACTCTCAGCGACTGTTAGGCATGGTGAAGGCTTAGGTAGCAACGTAGGTGTCGGGATGGAAAAAATTGGGCTTAAAAATGATAAGTACCTGGGTGATCAGGACAAAGAGATGAATGTAATGGGATAGGTCGCAAGAAAGGTATCCCAAAAGGGGTTGGGACTGTAGGAAAAAAAAAAGATCTTAAAATTGAAGGGTACCAATGTGATCATAATGACGAGAGGAATGCAATGGGCTAGGTCACAAATAAGGGTGTGGACAGGCCCAAACTTTTTTTTTTTACTCCTACGAAGTTATACAACGAGCTAAATAATACTGCAGATGCAGAATGCCCAAATTCTTAACACGACAAAAGATGTAGTAATTTTGCAACCCTGATGCAGACGACAAGGTTGCACTACAATATATTTTGTCTTTTCTTTCTATGTTCTCTTCCCAAGGGTTAGGGTTTGTAGGGAATCTACAGTCAAGGGTTTAACCTGTGTTATATCTCTCTTATATATGTGCGAGGTCCAATAATAGTACTCGGCCCAATATCTCATGGCACCAACTAAGGAGGATATACCGTACCCTTAGTCATACTACCTGACTACCCAGGTACTAGAGAGTCACTTCTCGAGTGTTGTTCTCGGTGACACTATAACAATTAGGCGATCGATCGATTTATCTATGGAAGGCTTCAGGATACCTAGGTCGATCCGTATACATGTGTTGTCTGATGTGCTACCACTCGACGGGGTACCAACATGGGTTACAAGGGTGGCCAACAGATGTGCGCTTAAGAACCACTTGTATTTCTTGCGTGTATGACTCCCTAACCACAAGTTTATGCGTGTAACGACATATCTCTATAGCTTAAAGACGTCAGAATACGTCTCTACCCTGAAAAAAATTTAGCCCACAAGTCTTTCCTTGGAAAGAGCTCTGATATCACTTGTAATATTCCTGATACAATATGTTATGCAAAAAAAAAATATATAGACATAAATGACTTAATTATAATGATATATCCAGAAAAATAACTGAAGAACACTAGAATAACACCAGAATAATCACTAGGAAGATCAACTTTATTATGATAGCAATGTTCACTTGCCTCTTCGACGGGGCGACCTCCAACAAAGAAGAGTGCTATTACAATAATCTCCAAGAAAAGATATGCAATGCTTTCTACTCTTATTTATACTAATTCTACCTTCTAAGGAAACTTCTAGAGGAAGATCTTTCTAGAAGCGGAAGCTTATATTAGGTCTTCTTACATTGAATTATTCTTCTTTATTTATTAGGCCTTATTAACTAATGTCAGCCTTTATTAAATAGAAACCATATCCTACTAACAAACGACCCATGGAGAGGGGTTAGGATCAGATCCTAACATTTAAGTTTGGGGTTGTTAACAAAGAATTAACTTTTTCATTACAGATTTTGATTCGGGTTCCTTACTTGTTTTGATTTTCTCTGTGGAAAATGTATGCTTGCATACTCCAGGGGAGTTGCCTACTTGAAATATACTGGACTTTTAAATTTGAAAGCAGATCTATTATATTGGAAAATGTATTAAGAACTGTTATTAAATTTTGCAAATTTGAAGCTTATTTTACTTGAGCTTAAATTTGCCAGTTGAGTATGGTAAGCATGTCTAATTGTTTCTTATGATTGTTGAACATAGCAATATTTTTCCTTTACTATCGTTTGGGATTGATATTATTTGAGGAGAAACTTGTATTTATATTTATATTACATAAATGGGTTATTACAAACAAATATTTCTATACAACATTCATGGCACTTGGTGTTATAATACGATTCCACGTGCACAATCACTAGTTGCATATCACCTATCATTCTAATACACTTTTGCAAACACAATTACTAATTGGTTTCAATTACAGTGTTCTCCACATGGAGTTTAATACTAGGAAATATGGCTTTGAAATTTGTACATTTTATCAACTCTTAGGTATTGAACCAATTGGGTGTGGTCTAAAGGGCCAACGATTTAGCCCTTTTTTGGCTCCTTTCCATTCATTAGTTCTAGAAGGTGCATCCTTCAATGACTCCAGTCCACTAAATGGTGTGACATAAACCATTGTTAGTATTGTTTCCCACCTTTACCATCCATAGAGTCGTAAGGTTCCTCTGACATGGAGCATTTGCAGTACCATAAAGTTCCTCTAACATTGAGCTCTAAGCAGTTGATGGAGGGGATGTCGAGTTAATGCTACATAACAATGTCTGCACCCATTCTTGAAATTTTCAAAATCTCCCAGGCCCCGCTCTATGTTTTCCCTCACACCCCCTATTCTATCATCGAAGCAACATTTTCTAAAAATTCTTGAATCAGACATGTTAGTTATCCTCCCCTGCAAGAAAATATTTGGGCAGTGCCTCTTCCTGAATCAAGAGTAATTAGTCAACAACAATGCCCACAATCATTACAAGGTAGGGAACAATAACAACATACTCTACTATTCTTCATAAAATATAGGAGAATCACTTTCTAAATCTCAGGCAATGGGAGAATCTCGACCCAACCAAGAATTGGAATGAATAAGTGAGGAAACCTCACGTGATTTCAAGGCCTTTGATGATTTCCCACATGAAATGTATTATCCATGAAAGAGGCCAACCTTAGGTGCTATGTAGTTATCCTTGGATCACAACACTATTGTCAAAGAGGCAAGATCATAATTATTTTTATTGCAATAAACATCATAAAAAAAAATTAATTGACCTTATTTGCTTTCTATTTTGTTTCAATTTTCCAAGTATTTACCTCTTCAAATTGGCCTTCCAAGACGTCTCACTCTCAAACTATATGCATATTGGGATTGACTTGTTCCAATGGTGTTTATTTAGGAGGTTTAGAGGATCATGATAGAGCTCGTAGATGAATTATAGTCTATATTGAATCATTGAGTAATCATTGAAAGTCATTCATGCATTTGGTAGAAGTTTCCTTAAGCAAGTTAGACATTATCCATTTGGGAATTTATCCAACGTTGAGTGTTACATCAATGTATACTTTGTTTTTAATATGTATTAGCTACTTGGGAAGTTGGATTAGCTCAAATATCATCCTTTAAGATAACTATGGGTAAACAAGCACTCCAATTTGTATAAATTGTTTATTTTTTCCCAATTTCAAACATTATAAAGTAAAAATAGATTTGTTTTAGTTTCATAGGGTTGCTTCTATGGCATTCACCCATTCAATTCAAACCTTAACCTACT
>ML792499.1:365395-376934 GCA_009831015.1 Picea engelmannii | reverse complement strand
TTCGTCCCAAAGTTATAATAACTTACAAAACAAGGATAGAAATAACATGATTCATACATCTCAATCAGATACACACATCATCAACTTAAACATTCATACATACTAGTATACATGTGCAAGGCATGTATGTGTAGCTAGCACATACATGACTCGCATGTGTACTAATGACAATAATTATCACATCTAATGCAATTCATGTATGCTTCCAATCCAATCAGCAATGTTATTCATTTAATAAATAATAGTAAACCAATTAAAATACTTGCAGGATCCTTCCATTATAATAATTTAACACAAGCGACATTCACTTAGATAATTGTAGTTTAGTTAAGCTATTTTTTTTAAGGAAATCAAGCAGTTTTGCTATAAGAGTAAAACTCTACACACTCTCAACTACTTCTAATCATCCTTCCTCCCTAACCTACTTCCATCTTCTATTCTATCCTTCCTCTATTAAACTATCCTGGAGCATCAACTATATTGACCTAACTCTAGATAGAACACATAAGCAAAAGTGTCAATTACCTTGGCCAAGCTTCCCGAGCAGGCAACTTGCAATCATCATCACACATCTAGGGGAGCGTGATCTAACATCGTCCTCGCATGACTCCAGGTTTTAGAGGATACACGGTGGGAATGCCTCCACCCCTCCTGATATAACTAGGGTCAACACCCTATCATGGACCATACAATGGAACTATATTGTTGGGATTTTGTCATCGTATATTCAATTTTAGGCAGGTTTGCTACCTGAAAAACTTGCACTTTCCCACATATCATAGCAATGCATTTGAACCAACATAATTTCACATACAAAGATTCATACCATACTAGTTCTCGGTTGATGTTCACGACATCAACCCTTTAATATCATTATCCTTTGGCTATATCATAGCCCATTAACACGCATATTAGTTATAACACAAACTCATACATATCCATACATTATTATCATGTAAATGCATCTAATCATATCATTATTTTGGTATCCACGTACCAACAACTTTTAATGTCAAAATTTTCACGTTAGGAATAGGTTGCATAATATCCATCATAATTCAAATAACTATAAACATTCATAGAATTGACATTCGCATAGGTCCATATGTCTAACATTTTAAGTGTATCATTAATAGTTTCACAATTAATAAGAAAATAAGGTATGATTAGCCCATAAGTAATTCTAGCTATCTAAGTCAAAATGTGGCATTACATACACCCAACCTTCAAGAAACATACTCCCGAGGTGGTCAAAAAAGTGAGGGATGATCTCGTTGTAAGGTCTCTACATCCTCCCAAGTAGCAGATCATGGGCTATACTTGTCCCATTGGACCTAACTTGGTTTACCAAATGATTTCTGAGTTGTCGAACCCTACGGTCCAATATGTGTAATGGTTTGACCATGATGGTTCCCACGTTCGAGACCTGCAATTCCTTCCAATTTAGTTTGTGAGATTTGTCAGCAACATAATGACGTAGAACAAATACATGAAAAACATTATGAGTTTTATGCAAGTGGGATGGCAGTACAAGACGATAGGCAATGGGTCCAATTATCTCTTGGATTTTGAACGATCCTATAAATCGAGGCGACAACTTTGTCCCTTTCCCAAACCGAATGGTACTCTTATTAATCCTTATATGAATGAAAATTTGATCTCCAACTTTATAGCTTTGATCAGTCCTATGTGCATCAACATAACTTTTATGTCTATCATGTGCTTCCTTTAATCGTTGTCTAATCTGAATCACCTGTTCCTCCATCTCTTGAATAAATTATGGCCCTACTGTCACTCGTTCTTCTAACCTTTCCCAACTCAACAATGTCCTGCATGGCCTTCCATACAGAGCTTCATAGGGAGACATTCCAATTGAGCTGTGAAAATTGTTATTATAGGTGAACTCTACCAAAGGTAGGTACTTCTCCTAATGGGTTTGATTATCCATAACATACATCCTAAGCATGTCTTCCATAACCTAATTTTCTCTCGCATTTTTCCCATCCGTCTCAGGATGATATGTTGTTCTCAAGTTCAACTGAGTCAATAGTGTTGACTACAAACTTTTCCAAAACCTAGAGGTAAATTGAGAGTCCCTATCTGAAATGATCTTCTTGTATAACCCATGCAAATGGATGACTTCACTTATAAAAATATGTGCCACAATAGTGACATCGTAAGTGTCTTTAACTGGAATAAAATGAGCACTCTTGGTCAATTTGTCAACTATAACAAGAATGGAATTGTGCCTCGAGGATGTGAGTGGATTTCCCACAATAAAATCCATAGAAATGACTTCCCATTTGGACATAGGAACATCATGGAGTTGTAGGAGACTTGTCAGGTGGTGATGATCAACCTTCACTTGCTGAGACTCAAGGAACTTGGTGAAGAAATGGACTACATCACGCTTCATGCCTAACCAAAAGAAAATATTCTTCATATCAGTGTACATTTTCTTCACACTCGGATGCACACAGTAAAGTTCTCTATGGGATTCCTTGAGTATGATGCTTTGAATATCCCCACCCTCGGGGATGTACATCCTTCCATGATATCTTAACAATACATCTGCTTCAAGGTTATATCCTTCATACCTTGGTTCTGACTGTCTCTCACTTTGGAGGGTTGAAGTAACCTTTAAATACCAACTATCTCCGAGAAGTTTCCCAAACACTCGCTCTCTCAGATTAACTTTTAAAGGCACCAAGAAGAAGATACGTGGTCTTCTGCTCAGGGCATCCGCGACCACATTTTCCTTTCCCTTGATATAAGAAATTCCAAAAATGTACTCACTCATAAACTCACTCCATCGCCTCTGTTTGGCATTGAGATCCCTTTGAGTGAAGATATGCTTTAAGATTTCATGGTCTGTTTTGAGCTCAAAGCTTCACCCCGTTAGGTAATGCCTCCAAAGCTTCAGGGCTAATATTACAGCTGCCAACTCTAAATCATGAGTAGCATATAGCTCCTCATGTTGCTTCAACTTTCTTGACACATATGTTATCACTCCCCCATCCTGCATTAGCACGACCCCCATTCCTTGCTTCGAGGCATCCATGCAGGCCATGAAGTCTTTTTCCATATCTGACACTTGTAGAATTGGTGCACTGGTTAGTAACCTCTTAAGATCGTTGAATGCAATATTGCATTCCCCTATCCATTCATACCTGACCCCCTTGCGTTTCAAGGTGGTGATGGGTTTCACTATCTTAGAGAACCCTTCCACAAACCTTCGATAACAACTATCTAGCCCCATGAAGCTTCTCACCTCATGAGCATTTTTTCGGCACTGTACAATCCATAATGGCCTTCACCTTTTCCAGGTCCACAGAAATTCCCTCACCGGTAATGATATGACCTAAATAGTGAATCTATTTCTGGAAGAAAGAACACTTCGACAACTTTCCATACAACTTGTTCTCTCTAAGGCATGACAACACCACTCGCAAGTGTTCCTCATGTTCTGTTTTGTTCTTGGAATAGATGAGGATATCATCAAGAAACACCTATACAAAGCAGTCCAAGTACTTTCAGAATACAACATTCATGAGGCCCATGAGTACTGATGGTGCATTGGTCAAACCAAAAGGCACTACAATGAACTTGTAATGCCTGAATCGAGTTCGTAAGGTAGTTTTAGGAATATCACCTTCCTTAATCCTTAACTGGTGATACCCTGATCACAAATCAATTTTGGAGAAAACCTCTACTCCTTTCATCTGATAAAAGAGATCATCCATCTGTGGTATTGGGTACATATTCTTCATTGTAGCACGATTCAAGTCCCTGTAATCTATGCACAATCATAAGGAATTGTCCTTCTTCTTGACAAAAATTATTGGTGCACCCCAAGGTGAAACATTGGGCCTTATCAACCCTAAGTCAAGTAGTTCCTTCAACTGCATCTATAACTCACAAAGTTTTGGTGCCATCATCCTATATGGTGTCTTGGAAATTGGCTCCGCACCAAGTTTTAGCTCAATGGTAAAATCACGCTGCCTCTCAAGAGATAACCTTGGAAACTCTTTTGGAAAAACATCCTTAAATTCCAACAAAATTGGATATTGATCTATAGAGGGTCCTTTCCCTTCATTGACTGCTTCCACTACATATAATCAACAACCTTGCCTCATGTAATGTTTAACCTTCATTGTTGAGATAAAGCATAGAGACACCTTCCTCCGTATACCGTGGATCTCTACTGACCTTCCTTCATCATCAACACAAAGCACTCTCTTAGTGAAACAATCTACCTTAGCTCAATGGGATTCTAACTAGTCCATCCCAATGATTAGGCCATACGTCCCTAGAGCAGTGATGTACACCTTCAAGCTAGTAGTACACACTCCCAGGTCCACTAGGCAATTATCTATGCTAGGTCCTACTGCTTGTTTATCCCCCGAAGCCATCTCGACTTGTTTAAGGTCATCGCGCTCGTAGGCTGCCAACCCACACTTTTCTAATGCACAAGGTGAAATGAAACTATTTGTAGCACCAGAATCAAATAAAATTTTAACATTGACATGATTTAACGTACCTGACAACTCCACCACCGTGGATTAATGTTCTTCCTGGCGATTATTGACCACTGCATAAATTTGGTGGCTACTACTCGCTCTTCCCATCGAGGCCTTTTCTTCTCTATGCACAAAGCCTGATTGTGACTTTGGAAATTCATGCTAGTAATGGGGTCCTCCACACCCCCAACAACTAACACGAGATGGAACCTGCACACTACCCTGTGAAGGCCTCTGAAATGAGTTCCTTCCCTTGGATACCTTTCCCCTACTAGTTGCTCCCCGAGAATGTCATGGACGTGCTTGCAACACGGGTGATGAGTGGGATGTTGTACTCGCTTCCATTGATATACCTGCTGAAACTGTTCTAGGTGCGGATATATTCACATAAGGAGGTGGCCTAGAGCTTCCTCCTCGGGAGAAGGTCCTAGGGGCCTTCCCCACAAATCATGTTGTGGAATAGTTGATCTCATTCCTCAATTTAAACTCATATGCTCTTCTGCGTAATGAGCACTTTCAACTACTTCAGCCACTAACGATGGTTTCCACATCCGTACCATGACCCTTGTCTTGGGGTTTAACCCTTACACAAAATGTTCTACTTGTCACTGATCAGTATCCATGTATGAGACGTACTTTACTAAATCCATGCAGGCCATGAAGTCTTTTTCCATATCTGACACTTAGTAACCTCTTAAGATCGTTGAATGCAATATTGCATTCCCCTATCCATTCATACCTGACCCCCTTGCGCTGCAAGGTGGTGATGGGTTTCGCTATCTTAGAGAACCCTTCCACAAACCTTCGATAATAACTATCTATCCCCATGAAGCTTCTCACCTCATGAGCATTTTTTCGGCACTGTACAATCCATAATGGCCTTCACCTTTTCCAGGTCCACAGAAATTCCCTCACCGAAAATGATATGACCTAAATAGTGAATCTATTTCTAGAAGAAAGAACACTTCGACAACTTTCCATACAACTTGTTCTCTCTAAGGCATGACAACACCACTCGCAAGTGTTCCTCATGTTTTGTTTCGTTTCGTTCTTGGAATAGATGAGGATATCATCAAGAAACACCTACACAAAGCGGTCTAAGTACTTTCAGAATACAACATTCATGAGGCCCATGAGTACTGATGGTGTATTGGTCAAACCAAAAGGCACTACAATGAACTTGTAATGCCCGAATTGAGTTCGTAAGGCAGTTTTAGGAATATCACCTTCCTTAATCCTTAACTGGTGATACCCTGATCGCAAATCAATTTTGGAGAAAACCTCTACTCCTTTCATCTGATAAAAGAGATCCATCCGTGGTATTGGGTACCTATTCTTCATTGTAGCACGGTTCAAGTCCCTGTAATCTATGCACAATCATAAGGAATTGTCCTTCTTCTTGACAAAAATTACTGGTGCACCCCAAGGTGAAACATTGGGCCTTATCAAACCTAAGTCAAGTAGTTCCTTCAACTGCATCTATAACTCACAAAGTTTTGGTGCCATCATCCTATATGGTGTCTTGGAAATTGGCTTCGCACCAAGTTTTAGCTCAATGGTAAAATCAAGCTGCCTCTCAGGAGATAACCTTGGAAACTCTTTTGGAAAAACATCCTTAAATTTCGACAAAATTGGATATTGATCTATAGAGGGTCCTCTCCCTTCATTGACTACTTCCACTACATATAATCGACAACCTTGCCTCATGCAATGTTTAACCTTCATTGTTGAGATAAAGCATAGAGACACCTTCCTCCGTATACCGTGGATCTCTACTGACCTTCCTTCATCATCAACACAAAGCACTCTCTTAGTGAAACAATCTACCTTAGCTCGATGGGATTCTAACTAGTCCATCCTAATGATTAGGTCATACGTCCCTAGAGCAGTGATGTACACCTTCAAGCTAGTAGTACACACTCCTAGGTCTACTAGGCAATTATCTACGCTAGGTCCTACTACTTGTTTATCCCTCGAAGCCATCTTGACTTGTTTAAGGTCATCGTGCTCGTAGGCTGCCAACCCACACTTTTCTAATGCACAAGGTGAAATGAAACTATCTGTAGCACCAAAATCAAATAAAATTTTAACATTGACATGATTTAGCATACCTGACAACTCCACCACCGTGGATTAATGTTCTTCCTGGCGATTATTGACCACTGCATAAATCTGGTGGCTACTACTCGCTCTTCTCGTCGGGGCCTTTTCTTCTCTATGCACAAAGCCTGATTGTGACTTTGGAAAGTCATGCTGGTAATGGGGTCCTCCACACCCCCAACAACTAACACGAGATGGAACCTGCACACTGCCCTGTGAAGGCCTCTGAAATGAGTTCCTTCCCCTGGATCCCTTTCCCCTACTAGTTGCTCCCCGGGAATGTCATGGACTTGCTTGCATCGCGGGTGATGAGTGGGATGTTGTACTCGCTTCCATTGATATACCTGCTGCAACTGTTCTAGGTGCGGATATATTCGCATAAGGAGGTGGCCTAGAGCTTCCTCCTTGGGAGAAGGTCCTAGGGGCCTTCCCCACGAATCATGTTGTGGAATAGTTGATCTCATTCCTCAATTTAAACTCATATGCTCTTCTGCGTAACGAGCACTTTCAACTGCTTCAGCCACTAACAATGGTTTCCACATCCGTACCATGACCCTTGTCTTGGGGTTTAACTCGTACACAAAATGTTCTACTTGTCGCTGATCAGTATCCATGTATGAGACGTACTTTACTAAATCCATGAACCTGATTTTGTACTCTTCCATAATGTTGTTTCTCTCAATTAGAGCATGGAATGCTCCAACCTGTTGTTCCTCATAGTAAGCCGGTAAATATTTCCTCCATAACCTTTCCTCAAAAAGCTCCCAAGAGACGGTCTTTGGGGTAAGGTGCAACTGCCTCTCTAGATCACCCCACCAGTTCAAGGCATTGTCCCTCAACTGAAAGATCATTATCTTTGCTTTTGATGGGGAAGCATAGTCTCTCAAGGAAAAACATCTTGTCATTCCCTCCAACCATGCCTCTGCACGTTCACTTGCACGTCCCCCGACAAACTCTGGAAGTTTGATTTTCTATAGTTCTCTGGTGGTGTCCCCTTGTGGAGGCCTTCCCTTTGATTCCCTCGACGCTTCAGGGTTGCCCACTCCAGATGGTGGGAGTTCCACTTCGACATCCACCGAGTGACGTCCCTTTAATGTCTCATTAATAGCCTCCAAGGAGCACAAAATGAGAGCTAGCTCAGGCGATGGTGGTGGCGATACCGATATCGGTGGTCCTTGCGACGATGCCCCCCAACTTCGATCACCCCGGGTCCCAACCATCTTGATTGACTAAATCTGCATTCGACCAAAGCTTATTAACAAAGGGTTTAAGGCATTCTACGTTTTCAAGTTATACTCGCAACGTGGGGTTAGGCGTAAATTCTTTATACTTGTATGTAAACAAACATTACTCCCATAAGGTAAGTGGTTATTGGTCGGGGTCAAAAGCCTCTAAACTTGGTAACTTCGTACAAGTATTCTAACAACTATCTCGATGTGTTAGCTATGCTAGCGTCGCGAGTACTCACCCATTACTCCAACTTACCCATTTAATGAAGTGTTTAACCCTTCCCTTTAATACTTTACATCCTTATGGAACTTCTATCTTTATGTAATTGATCCTTTATAATTAGTTATAAACTGCCCATAATCTTATTAAGTAACATTCATTAACATTGACAATTTATAATGTTAATTTAATCATTTTTCGTAATGAACATTATATTAGCTAATCACTAGATTCTCATTAATTATATTATTCATTACTCGTTATTTTTCATTATATCACTACCCTTGGATTGTATATATCATAACCCTTAAACCTATTTTATATCCTTTTTATATATGTTTATATACCTAACCTATTTTATATATATATATATATATTTTTATTTTTTTATTTTTTTTGACGTATTTATTTCTATATTATAAATATTATTATTATTGTATATATATTTTTAAATACTAATATTTAAATAAATTTTAAATTTTAACTTTATATATATATATTAATAAAAAATTAAAAATAAATAAATTAAAATAAATAAAATTTTATAAATTTTTTTAATTATTTAAAATTTCTATTTAATTATATATATATATAAATAAAAATATATATATTTTTAACAAAATAAATCTTTTTTTTTTAAAGGACAATGTGGAGCTTGGCGACATGTAGCCTGCATGAGGCCCGCGTGTCCTTCCCGTGGCAAAACTCGATAGCCCCTCCTCTGTTTAACTCCTAGCATAAGGGCTAGGGTTTGTTTTAATTATTAAAACTAAAAATTGGCTCTCCTTTTCTTTCTAGGGTTTTTATGTTTTTTTATTTTCACAAAGACGCGGCCCTTTCTCCATGGTTGGTCGCTCGAAGGTTGCGGCCATGGCTGCCAGGCCGACCCTTTCTGTTGGGATCCTCACGGCTAAGCACATCACGCAGGCCCCTCACCACTCCTGGCAGGCCGCGCGGGTTCCTCTTCTTTCGTTCAGCCGCTTGTGGGTGTAGAGAATGGCGCTGCATGGTCCAAGAATCAAGCCAAATTTGAACCATACATCCTGAGGCGTGGTAGAGAGAAGGTTGGGCCAGGTCGAGAATGTGGTATTGGAAACTAAACCTGAAACCATAGTATTGAGTGGTGTGCGAGGCATGGCAGAAAAAGGCGCGGTTGAGAACCTCGGCAGCCCGAATGGTCAGGCGTTGGTTTTGGTTTTAACAGGTCGTTGATTTTAACAGGTTCAAGTCCTGTTCCCGGAAGGTCTTCTTTTGTCTACGGAGGATGGCGCATTTCCTGGCAGGCCTCCACCAATAGGCCCCCCGTTTCGACCCTTCCATGGCGGTTGCAACTAGAAGAGCTGCCAAGTATGGAAACATTGGTATCTTTGTGGGAGAATCTGTGCGAGAGTGGCCTGTTCATGACCGACCAATGTCCACGACAGCCTGCGTAGCACCCATCACCGCATTCCCCGTCTGTTGGGATAAACCCATGGCCGATTGACCCACTCCCTTGGTTACATCCACGACCAACTAACCCATTCCCATGGTGAACTAACCCATACTATGTAATATGTAAAGCCTGTAGTGGGAGAGAAAATCTTGGATTCCAGCGAAGAATTTAACGCATCTAGAAGTGTCTGCCATTTAAACACATTGTGGGAGAGTGAAAGTGAAACAAGGGCTCCTTTCCAGCTGGCACTGGTTTTGGAGGAGTTCTGGGCATCCTGGTGTGTGAAGTTGAAAAGTATACGGGGATTGGAGCAGTGCACAAAGCTTCAACAACTAATTGTTTCCAGGTGCTCTGAGTTAGATGTCCTGCCAAGTATGAAAACATGAACATCTTTGGAGGCGTTGTGGGAAGTCGAATGTGTGAAGTTGAAAAACATACAGGGGTTGGAGCACTGCACGAAGCTTCAACGACTAAATGTTGAAGGCTGCTACGAGTTAGAAGTCCTTCCAAGCATGGAAACATTGACATCTTTGGAGCTATTCCTTCGGTTGTGTCCATGGCCGACCTGTGGCTGGTGACCCAGCCAGGGCCATAGTCAGCGGTTTTTTTGGGCCCTTTTTTGCATTAAAAAAATAAAAAATAAAACTTAAATTTAATTTACATTTTTTTTTATTATTGTTTGTTTTTTATTTATTTAATTAAATATGTCATATATATATATATATATATATATATATATATATATATATATATATATATGTGTGTGTGTGTGGGGTATATGCATATTATAAGTGCTTTTGTTTTTGTTTTTACACAATAAGATATAATTTAAAACTACTTTTTTTTTTGAACAACTGGACCGGTGTTTATATAGAGGAGTTTATATACATATTTAGATATACTTCTTTCTATCTAACCGGGACTGGTGTTTATATACATATTTAGAGATACTTCTTTCTATCTATAACCCTGTGAATTTGGGGGTGTTTATATAGAGGAGTTTATGTACATATTTAGAGATACTTCTTTCTATCTAACCCAGTGAATTTGGGTAGGAGATGGGAGGAGAACTCCTTCCTTCTACTCTATCATTTCATCTCTCTTTTCTTCCTAGGTTTCTCTAGTTACTTCTCTTAGGGTTTCCGTGGTCATTTCCAAGGTAATAACAATGAAATACTTTTCTTCTTAGGTTTCTCTGGTTACTTCTCTTAGGGTTTCCGTGGTCATTTCCAGGGTAATAACAATGAAATACCTCTTGAAGGAGGTTGTCCTGTTGCAAAAGTTGCCTAAAAGTTACCTACTTGAAATTGTTTCCTTCCAGGAGGAGATTAGAGCATTCGTAGCTTCCGGGCAAAGGTGGAGTTCTCGGGGTGAGCACATCATATCGTCTCTCTGTGCCTGCCTTGTTGAGAATATCTCTTGCTGGGTTGATTAGAGATCCTAGTATGTGATAATATGTAGGAAGAGGGGATCCACATTTCATCTGTGCCATTTCCTCTATATACGAATATATGACACACTAGCCATCTTCTTTGAATTACAAGCGCTGCACCCATACTGGACCAACTAGTGGCCTTACAGCGTAATTGTTTCCTTCCAGCTTAATTGTTTCCTTCCAGCCAGCTAGAAACAGAGCCTCAAATTTTTAACACTCCCGGCCACCAATAGGTCGGGCAATGCCACTACTCCTACAGCTCTATTGCTCTATTTTGATCTGTGACAGCTCAAGCCAACAACTGGGCTATGCCACACATAGATACTTTGTCACACATAAATACTTTGTGGAAATAAGCACATATAAAACTTAACCGGAAGATAAAGATAACATCTGTGTATTCGAACATGTTGTATGTTATGTTTATATATATGCACATGATAATTGTCTATCTCTATGAGGTAGCATGCTCTGGCATGGATGTGTTCATGTTGCTTCCGCATGAACATGTGTATGAATGTGTTAATGTTGCTTCTGCATGAAAATGTGTATGAGTAGAGTATTGACGTATGCTTAATTGCATTATATAAATATATATATAAA
>ML792499.1:354446-365355 GCA_009831015.1 Picea engelmannii | reverse complement strand
TATATATATATATATTTATATATTACATGTAATATGTAGATGTTTATGTTTATATATATGTACATGATAATTGTCATTTCTATGAGGCAGCATGCCTTGGCTTAGGTGGCCTGGATGTGTTAATGTTTCTTCAAGTGACGTGAACATGTGTATGAGTGCTTAGGTGGCCTGGATGTGTTAATGTTTCTTCAAGTGACGTGAACATGTGTATGAGTAGAGAGAGTTTAGATAGATAGATATATTTATATTACATGTAATATGTACTACATATTACATGATTTCCTGACCCTGAGCCCAAAATCCCAACAACTAATCCACTAACCCCAAAACTCCTCTCCAATTTACCTCCAATTTTCCTTCTCAAACCTCCTTCCTTTCCTCTCAAATCTCCCTTTTAATGCACCCAACCCCCTTTCTTATCCCCCTCCATCTAGCTACACCCTCCCCCTCGTAAATTTTCTATCTACTTTTTCTTGTAATTAATTCTTTACCTACCCTTAATAAAAAAAATAATAATTCTTTTGATCGTGGCATTACTGAATGAATTTAAAATGTAATATAAAACTCCATCAATTCAATTATTAATTATTAATTGACTTAATTTAAACCGGTCTTACATTGAGAGATCCAAAGAATCTCTATAGGGAGCCATATGAGAGTAATGGTGATATGTTTTCCTGTATATATCTTTGGGTTTCATCATAAATGTTGTTTAGGCGATTAAAAATTTCCACTCTCTTGTTATTGTAAATCTCATTAAACTTTTATCATTGATTTGAAATCCAAAAGTTCGTAAAGGTCAAAATGTCTATAAGCATCTCAAGTCTCTCCAGGGATGGGATTGTTTTGTGAACTAGGAAGATAACAAAGCTTGAATTAAGCATGGAAATATTTACTAATGTCAAGAAGTTCCTTCGAGATTTGAATAAAGAAGCCATTTTCAATCTACATTAGTCTACATTTGACCAGCCATAGTCCCTTTGGGCTTCTTTGATGCTCCAATGTCCAACCAAAGTGAAGGACACGAATGATTAGAGGAAGGCCAATGATTAGCAATTTTTTTTTTGGTAAGCACATAGACAAAAAACTTATTACTCTAGCATCATAACATACATACAAAATTGCTTTGTTGTTGACCTGTCTCTAGGGAAACTAGACCAACATCAAAGGAATAAGTCTTTTGTCCGAACTGTTTGCTTAAGGTTCTTTACAAAAGTCCTTGAAGCTAGAAAAACGTCTCTAGGGAAACTAGACCAACATCAAAGGAATAAGTCTTTTGTCCGAACTGTTTGCTCAAGGTTCTTTACAAAAGTCCTTGAAGCTAGAAAAACAAAATGGTAGCGACAATGAGGAGTGGAAAAGGATCCATATCTTCCTATTCTCATACTAAACATTCAAAATTCAAACAAAGGTACATGTTGGTTAGAGAACAAGAGGGGCCGCTGGTAGATCCTTAGGTGGCTCTGGGGAAAATTGGGCGGTGCTTTTTGGAGCAGAAGCTGTTATAACTATACTGGAGGATGGAAGGCGGGACAAAGCTTCTCTGAGAAGGAGGTGGAGACCATCCAGTTGTAGTTGGATTTTATTTCAAGCGTCCTCTCGGGCCTGAAGCATTTGACCCAAAAGGGTCTTAATGTGCCAGCACAGTTCAACAATTTTCCAATATTTGGTCATCGAGCGCGCGTTTTGCCAACGTCGGGAACCTATCTGATTGTTGCTTCAGCCACTTCCTATTTAGTTGTCATAGTTATTTCCATTTGGACTTCTGCTTCGACATCATGAAGGTGTGTTTGAAAGCGCGGCGAGGTGGTTGCATGAAAAGTGGTCGCTACTTCATACACATCACGTTGGCCCTAGATGTTGGGGGTTCAATTCCTACCTGGCTGAAAGAAGGCTCGACTAGAGCTCCGGTTCCACGACGATAGCCTCTGGGGTATCCTCCACGCGGAGCCATTGAGGCCCAGATAAATGGTCCAAGCGTCAAACCAAAATTCTGAGCAATGGGAGAAATGGTGGACCACCTGCAACGTTGATGGGTCCTTTGGTCCCTCCCTACCACGAGCTCAACTGTAGTATCAATTCTCTATCTATGCGCTAAAATCCTCGGATCACAAAGTTGCTTTGGCTTCATTCTCCTCGTTGGCTCACCCATTATACCTTGGTAAATTGTGAGGGAGGAAGGTTGGATCGAGGCCGTATTACATTGAGTTAATAGCATTTATGCCAGTGTAATGATGGATGACCTGTCGTCTTGTTCTCCATGCACGAGGACACATGTTTTATTTACACCCACCCACCCTGACGTACTTGCAATCTAGGGTTTGATGCTCATTTCGGTACTCGATCCCATTAGAATAGCTGGAAAACCATCCTGAGGAGTTGAAGTCATAGAGGTGCTCATCCCCAACACCCCATACAAGGACCAACAATCCTCATAAGCTATGGTAGCATAGTTGGTCGTTATTTTGTCTTAGTTGGTGGGATTCTGAGGCATGTCCCACTTGTCTCCTTCTAGTTGGATGCCTTCATTCGCTAGCCAGTCCGTTAGCTTGTTGGTCGACCGTCTCACATGGCCTAGAATTAGAGCAGGAATATGACTAATATGATTGGAGATTTGTATCAGGGAGGATTCAAGGTGCCAACTATTGGAAATTTTAGATATTTGGGAGCCCTGATGGATGCGTTTTACCATATTGATAATTAATTGGGAATCTCTCTCTATTATCAGTTTGTTGAAGCCAGTTGTTCGGGCGATTATTAGACCTTCTTCCAGGGTGACAAGCTCGACGATATTGTTGTTTTTGATACCTAATTTACCTGCATAGGTTATGAGGATACGACCTTCTTCATTTCAGAAAACCCCTTTGTATCCTGCCTTCCCTGGATTTCCTTTAGATGCTCCATCAAAGTTGAGTTTAATTAAGCCTGAAGGAGGAGGTAACCAACTGGATGGCGATTGAGGCTTTCTTTGGGTCTGGATCTAATGGAGGGGAGCAAGAGAGTGATACAGGCCGAGAGCAAGGAGGATGTAGTTTTAATATTAGTTACTCTTCCAATCCTCATCGTGCCAAGGATAAGTGAGAATGGTTTCTTGAATGGCCTTGGAAGTTCTACTCCATACCTCAAAAGGGGAAAGGCTTTCCTGTTTGAAAATTCTCTTGTTACGCTCCTTCCAAATTTCTCAAAGGAGGAAGTCGAGGAGAAGTTGCCAAGCTCGATTAACAATGGGGTTTTGGGAGATTGATTGAGGCCAATGCTTGATGGAGGATTGGATGGACTGTCTATTGCGACCATCTTTATGGAAGAGGAGATCGATCTGAGCCCATAGCTTCTCAAAAAAGGGGCAAGAGTTGAATAAATGCTCTATGGACTCCTCTTGGATATGGAAAAGGGGGCATCTTGAAGGTCTTGAGAAGCCTTTTTTACATAGGTTATCCCAAGTTAGCGTTTTGTTGTGGTTGAGTAGCCAAAGGAAAGTGGAAATCTTCAGCCAGAGTTTATGCTTCCATATATGTTCCCATATTCATGTCTTGGGGTGCTTTTGGTGCTATGCTGCTATGGAGTAAGCTTCTTTAACTTAGAAGGTACCTTTTATTGAGTGCCCCCATCGAAGGCGTTCATCCTAGTTGTTGATCTTGATTTTTCTATTGGTGAGATCGACCCAAAAGCCGTCTAGAGTGTCTTGGTTTGTCGATCCTGACTATTTTTCTTTGGGAAGCCAGTAGTGCCACTGGTGATGGGCCTCCTCAAGAATCCAATAGTGAGCTATTGTCGTTTGATGTCGTTTGATGTCATCTGATCATGGAAGCTTTTATACTTTGCAGTTGTTCCCGATCTGACTATTTGGGCTATTGTTTCCAAGCATCGTCCCAAAAGAGGGAGTCTTGACCATTTTGAATTTCCCATAAGTAGTTCTGTTGGATTAGGGTTCTGTTTTTCCAGGTCATGTTCCAGATATTGGATCCACTTGACGCACTGTGCATACAGATTAAATGTCTTCTTGGTTCCTCCTTTGCATATTTGTACTTCCATAGACAAGCCCATTGGGAATGCGGGTTGGTTATCCATCGCCACCAAATCTTGGCTCCCAGGACTTTGCCCAATATCTCTAGATCCCACAGTTTAAGTCCTCCTGCCATCTTTGGTAAACAGACGGTGGTCCATGATACTAATGCCTATTTATTTTGTTCTTTAGTTCCACCTTAGAGGAATGTTCGATGTATGTTTTTTATTATTTTGAGGACGTATTTGGGGGCTGCTAAGACGAACAAGAGATAAATGGGAATTGCCTATAGGACAGATTGATGAGGACCATTCTACCTGCCAAGTTTAGGGTACGAAAGGACCAATTGTCTAATTTTTTTTCCATTATGGAGAGGAGGTCCTCCCAAGAAGCATGCTTTAATGAATTTTCCACTAGGGAACTCCAAGGTATTTGGATGGAAGCAAGGTAGGAACCTTGTTAAGTGGGCTTGAATTGCAGGAGGCGTGTTGAAGAAGAAGAGCTGAGATTTGTCTTGGTTTATTTCCATTCCTTATGCTTCAGTGAAGTCATTGAGGACTTGTTTGATTTGTTGAGCTTCCCGGGCGGTTGGATTTGCCATTAACATTGTGTCATCAACAAATTGTCGGTGAGTTGTTGGTTTCTCTTCTCCATGGATATTGAGATCTTTCCACTTACCTTGCTTTGTTGTTTCTTTGATGGAGCGACTGAGGCCTTTTTCCATTAGGATGGAGATAAATGGTGATAGGGGGTCGCCTTACTGAATTCCCCGAGAAAGGGAAAAGGTAGGTTGTTGATGTCGAAACTCGGAAGTTCCAAAAACCAACAACTCAACCTCCCGTGGGGCTAGGCGAGAAGAGATGAGAATGTCACCCTGGGTTTAGAGCCCCAATAAGAAAACACATTAGACCCTATGCTAAGTCTCCTATAACCTAAAGCCCAAGCATGAATTCCTTTTGCTTTGTACTTTTCAATATTTAATTTTATGTGTTTTATGATTTTTATACTTTTTAACTTTTATAATGTTTATTGTGTTTTGTAAATAAATTAGAAAAGAATTATTAAAAAATAAAATATTTAAAAGAAAAGTTTAAGGAAATGTTAATGCTAACAAATAAGTATTAGTTTGTTGCATAACAAAGTGAGTAATTAAATAAAGACAAAGGAAATGTTATTATTTAACAAACTAATAAAAAAACACAAGGAATAAAGTTAAGTAACAAAATTGTGATAATTGTTATAACAAGTGAGTGATAAATAATGTACAACTATGATGAAAACAAACTAAAGATTAATGAAATAACATAACCCTAAATAATGAAAAAAATCAATTTGAAATTAGCTTTGTTTATTCATTTATCTTTAGAATATTCTTATTAAAGAAATAAAAAGACTGTAAATGTAAATAAAGAACCAAAAGATTATACATTAAGTGAAATGGAATTTAAAAGATTGATTTTTATTTGTTAAAAGCTTCATGAAATAACAAGAAATAAAATTGAGACAATATTAAGAGTNCCCAAGCATGAATTCCTTTTGCTTTGTACTTTTCAATATTTAATTTTATGTGTTTTATGATTTTTATACTTTTTAACTTTTATAATGTTTATTGTGTTTTGTAAATAAATTAGAAAAGAATTATTAAAAAATAAAATATTTAAAAGAAAAGTTTAAGGAAATGTTAATGCTAACAAATAAGTATTAGTTTGTTGCATAACAAAGTGAGTAATTAAATAAAGACAAAGGAAATGTTATTATTTAACAAACTAATAAAAAAACACAAGGAATAAAGTTAAGTAACAAAATTGTGATAATTGTTATAACAAGTGAGTGATAAATAATGTACAACTATGATGAAAACAAACTAAAGATTAATGAAATAACATAACCCTAAATAATGAAAAAAATCAATTTGAAATTAGCTTTGTTTATTCATTTATCTTTAGAATATTCTTATTAAAGAAATAAAAAGACTGTAAATGTAAATAAAGAACCAAAAGATTATACATTAAGTGAAATGGAATTTAAAAGATTGATTTTTATTTGTTAAAAGCTTCATGAAATAACAAGAAATAAAATTGAGACAATATTAAGAGTCCAATGTAACCTTTATTAATGAAACCTTCACATATTTCTAAGACTTTTTGGAGCTTTCAGATCTCTGGAAGGTCTAGACCTTGAGTGAAACTCTAACTACTTAAGATGGTTCCTTCACTCATACGAGAATAGCCAAGTACAAAGAAAAATAACAAAGAAGAGACATGCTTGAACAATGATCAATCAAGATTCAAGGTAATCATCTTCACATGAGAAAAACTGGTTAGTCATAAAAATATAAACAAACTATAACAAACTCAAGCAAATGCACAAGTTACCTCAAAAAAGCATTAACTCATTTGCTAAGTTTCTCCTTATACTATGCAGGCACCCCTGCTATCCACATCCCGTCAAGTCCCAAAAAGAAATATGTAAAGTATGAATGATAAAAATATTAGAATGATTTCTCTCTCATTCTCCTAACATACCTCCCATAATTTCCTCCTCCCCTTTGGCCAATTGTTTGTTGCTTATTTTATAGTGTTGAACAGTTTGAGTATTTGGGTTCGTTTGGAGTAACGAACTGAAAAATAAACCGGTTGGAATTGCCCGGGGTTTCTCCCTTTTTATAGGTTATGAGGATACGACCTTCTTCATTTTGGAAAACCCCTCTGTATCCTGCCTTCCATGGATTTCCTTTAGATGCTCCGTCAAAGTTGAGTTTAATTAATCTTGGAAGAGGAGGTAACCAACTGGATGACGATTGAGGCTTGCTTGGGGTCTGGATCTGATGGAGGGAAGTGAGAGAGTGATCCAGGCTAAGAGCAATGAGGATGTATTTTTCATATTGGTTACTCTTCCAATCCTCATCGTGCCAAGGATAAGTGAGAATGGTTTCTTGAATGGCCTTGGAAGTTCTGCTCCATATCTCAAACAGGGGAAGGCTTTCCTGTTTGAAAATTCTCTTATTACGCTCCTTCCAAATTTCCCAAAGGAGGAATCCGAGGAGAAGTTGCAAAGCTTGATTAACAATGGGGTTTTGGGATATTGATTGAGGCCAATGCTTGATCGAGGATTGGATGGACTGTCCAAGAGATTGATTTGATCCCAGAGCTTCTTGAAAAAGGGGCAGGGGTTGAATAAATTCTCTATGGACTCCTCTTCGATATGGAAAAGGGGTCATCTTGAAGGTCTTGAGAAGCCTTTTTTTATAGCGTTTTGTTGTGGTTGAGTAGCCAAAGAAAAGTGGAAATCTTCGACCAGAGGTTCTGCTTCCATATATGTTCCCATATTCATGTCTTGGGGTGCTTTTGGTGCTATGCTGCTATGGAGTAAACTTCTTTAACTTAGAAGGTACCTTTTATTGAGTGCCCCCATCGAAGGCGATCATCCTAATTGTTGATCTTGATTTTTCTATTGGTGAGATCAGCCCAAAAGTTGATCCGGATTTATGCAGGAACACAATGAAATATAGAAATATACATAAACGCAGAGATGCAACAGAAGTAAAACTTCATTTCATTAACAACAAATGACTAAAATATGCTTACAGGCAAAATGGAAATAAAATAGATCGGGCGCTGATAGCTTATCTCTGAGAAGAGATGTGGTGGCTACTGGCCACTGAACTCTATGCTACAATGAGGCTCGAAGGCCTATATATTATTGAGAAACAATGGAAAACCCTAAACATCCAAAAACCTAACCAATAGAAATACTTTTACAGTACTGCCACGGTTTTCTCGACCCCGAAATGCCCAGCGACCCGACTATAGTGCGCCTCCCAAATCATCTTGGCACGCTCTCTTGAAGGAACACAAAGGTGTCTCAGGTGACATAGCAGGGCATCCTGGAGGTGAAAATTAGGAACTTGCTTACCCTCCAAGAGCGTATTGTATGTGTGGCCGAATTCTGGATCACTTTTGTAGAGAATCGACCAATCGAAAGTCTCGTGCCCACAAGAGTTCAGCACCGTGGTTAGCGCCATGATAGGTGGTCGGCTGAGGAAGTCTGCAACATTATTGGTGCTTCCTTTCTTGTACTTAATGTTCAAATGAAATTGTTGCAGGTATGTGGACCACTTATGATGGCGATCGTTCTGCAACTTCCCTTGTGTCTGTATGAACTGCAAAGGTCAGTGGTCTGTGTGGATGGTTGTTTCCTTTCCCAAAATGTAATGCTTCCATTGTCGGCAAGCCTGCACAATGGAATACATCTCTTTGTCATAAGTGGGACACTTCCAGACTGTGTTGAAAAGTGTCTCACTGTGATATGCCACTGGATTCCCCTGTTGAGTAAGGACTGCCCCAATAGCATAGTCAAAGGCATCTGTCTCGATCTCAAATGGTTGTTGCAAGTCTGGTAATGTGAGCACTGGTGCAGAGCATAGACGATGCTTCTGTTGAAATATTGTAACTGCAAAGAGTATATTATTATTGATGTATTATTCATAGGATCAATCCCCATTGTGGATTGATCATGTCGGTTATTGTAATAGGACCAAATCCCCTTTTGCGGATTGGTCAACAGATAATTATAATAGACAGAATAAGAAGTCGGCCCCAGTAGTTAATAAAGAGACCAAGAAATATAATAAAGGTGGGTTTACCCACCCAGTTGGAGAAGTCGGCCCTACCAGTGAAGAGACACTTCACACGTGCCAGACTTGTATAAATAAAGGAGGCTAGTGCCTCACTTAGACACAACTCACTTGCTCAGTTTGAGAGACAAGTTATGATCTATTACCGGCAAAGGAGAGAGAGAGTGGCGCATATCTAGAAGAGGACTTTCTGTATTAGCATAAGAGATCTCTTGGCATTGTATTGGCTATCTATATTAAGGAAGTTTTGCTGGGTTTTCTTCCCCTAGAAGGTTTCCCAGGATAAATGTTGTGTCTCTTGTGATTGTGTATTTCTCAGTGATCTTGGATTATGCTATTGTTATCTAATGAAATGAAAACATCTATAATAATGGCTTAAACATTAACATGGTATCAAAGCCAAGCTAAAGGAAACATCTTTCGCAAGAGAAAAACGTCACTGTTGTCGTACCTGCAAATTAGGGTTTTTCAAAATTGAAGCTTTTCAGCCCTAAAACTATCTAGAAAGTTGCGCCCTCCCCTAAGGATCAATTTGGAATCATCAGCGCACCATTTCAGTGGTTGGATCTCTCGAAAAGCGAAACCCTAGTTTCACAAAGTACCAGAAGTACCAAAGCACCAGAGGTACCAAAAGCACCAGTCTAGAAATCCGCAGATCAGATTTGAAGGGGGAAAAGTTGGATTTTCTCAGATCCAAACACACCATGCAGCTCACCTCGGCCAAGCGCATCTCCTGGTAAGTTCAGTTTTTGATTTCGAGCACTTTCATTTTTCGGTCATTTTCCTAGCTCCAAGTAAAGATGTCTACAAGCATTAAGCTTGTTTACAAGTTAGAAGGAGTGGAAAACTTCCATGCCTGGAAGTATAGGATTGGCCTCATTCTTGAAGAGAATGACCTAGCAAGATTTGTCAAGGAAGAATTACTGGAACCTGAAGATGTTGCAGAAAAGGCAAAGCATCAAAAGGACACAATAAGGGCCAAAAGAATCATTGGAGATTCAATCAAAGACCATCTGATCCATTATGTGTCATCTAAGAAGACCCCGAAAGAAATGTTTGATGCCTTGACCAGATTATATGAAGGAAAGAACATAAATTAGAAGATGAATCTCAGAACCCAACTGAAGAATACAAGGATGCAGAAAGGAGAAATGATTCAGGAATATTTCTCCAGAATCTCAGAATTCAAAGAACAACTAGAAGCTATTGCAGATACCATAGACGAAGATGAACTTATAATGATAGCCCTAAATGGTCTCACAAGACCTTGGGATGCTTTCATCTAGATGATATGTGCCAGAAAGGAGAAATTGAAGTTCGACAACCTATGGGAAGAATGCATCCAAGAAGAAACAAGAGTAGCAAATCGGGAAGCGTTACTAGCTAAGGATGATGATCAAGCCCTAGCTACTCACACCAAAGGAGAAAGGAAGAAACCCTACTTCCAAAAGGAGACTCATAAAGAGCCTCAACAATCAAATAAATTCAATCATAAAGAATCTCATCCAAGGAGATTTCAGAAGAAAGGACAACTAAAGGAAAGAGACTACTTATATGTACAATGCTATCATTATGACAAGATGGGACACATTGCGAAGTTTTATCCATCTAGACGAGAAGAATACAAGAGAAAACAAAAGAGGCTTCATGCCCATGTAGCCGAAGATGAAGAGCCACCCACAAAGATGATAAGAGAGGAGATCAAAGACCATGTGTTGATCTCATCCCTCTCAGGATCTGTAACACCCGGAGAGGACACTTGGCTCATTGATAGCGGTGCATCCAAGCACATGACGAGACAAAGAAATATTCTCTCTTATATCTTAGAGAATATTTTTTCTCAGAAAGTGACACTTGGTGATGATTATCAGTACCCCATCAAGGGAGTGGGAGAATCAAATCATAAACTGAATTCAGGGAATTCACTAAAAATGAAGGATGTACTATATGTACCAGGCTTGAAGAAGAACCTACTCTCCATTTCAGCTTTAGAGAAGAAAGGCTTCATAGTTGCCTTTATATATGGAGAAGTTCTTATGTGGGCTAAGGGAGAAACCTTAAATGAAGCAATCGTCATTGGCAATGAAGAAAATGGCTTGTATAAATTAAAGGGTCACTCAAAGGTTACTATGACCCATGCCATTGAAAACTCATGTGAACTTTGGCATAGAAGATTAGCCCACATCAACTACAAGGCACTACCATACATATGCAAAGCGGTCACAGGTTTACCAGAACTCAAAGGTGATCATAAAGGCGTATGCAATGGA
>ML792499.1:335245-354346 GCA_009831015.1 Picea engelmannii | reverse complement strand
CAGGGTGAGTTCCAGGATGTTTTAAATTGGTGCTACTAAAATTTAGAAATAGGGTAGGCATAAGTTTTCTTTACTTGTCTGTAAACAGACATTACTCCATTAGGGGATTGGCTCGGTTAGGGTTAGGTTTAAGCATCTAAGCTCCGTTTCGTCGTCCCTACGAAAACAACTCTTGGTTTTCTTTGCCCTGTGGCTATGCTATCTTTGCGCTTCACTCGCGACTTCCTAGGCTTACGCTCCTAATGTAATTGCCGCCTCGTTCCCGCTTGTTCTATCCTGAGCCCTTTTAATTTACGCTTACTATTTGACTAAAAATAACTTCCTTCCTTATGTTTATTAATTTGCGCCGAGAGGCGTACACCTATTGACAATGGGCACAATCAATGATCTTTTAATATTAATTAACCTAAAACCATTATCTGATGGTTATGTACTGAAGATGCTGGCATATTCTTAGTCGTCCTCCAATATCAATGGGTCCGATTTATCATTCATAACTTTCTTGTATTTATCACAGCATCCGTTAACATGTTTACTTTTTTAATATTTACCTAATCATATAAAATGCTTTAAGGTTATATAATTACTACGTTTAGTAATTAAATAAGATAAATCCACGGAATCTAAATAATTATCCCCGTCTGCCAGCCGCGTTTCTGCGTTCGCCAGTGCTATGTGCCTTTCGACACTAGTGTTCTTCTTAAGGCGTTTTACTTGGTGGGTGGTCTTGGGTACAAAAGTTGAAGTATTTATAAGTAAACTTATTTGTAAAAGAAGCAATGCATGGCGCGTTGGTAGGGCGGACTTTGTAAGGGCTTGACCGGTGGGGAGGTCCGAGGTTCAATCCTCGTGCACTCCATAAAATTTTATTCTTAACCTTAACTAATATTTTATTAAACTAATTATCTTAACTTAATCTTAACTAATTATACTTTAATTTAATCTTTGATATATTTATTTTTTTTACATTATTATACCACGATTAAAATTTTCTTTATATATATATATTTTTTAATGTTATATTAATAAATAATTATAATATAATATTTATGATTGAATTTATAATTAAACTAATTTTTAATTTAAATAAAATAAAATAAAATAAACAATAAAATAATAAATAAAAAACCTGTATTGGCAACGTGGGGATCGCATGCCGCCCACTTGCCCCAAGACTCCCAAGTCGGCAACGTGGGCTTGCATGTGGCCCACGTGCCCTTCGTTCTCCTTCAAGGGTTCAGGCGCCTTGGGCCAAGCTATTGTGTGTTAGATGCCATCCGCTCCGCCTGTGAATTCCCTTTCAATTACCATTCACCCTGTTCGAATGCGTCCCTGAAGAGTTGTGTGGCAGTGTTTAGCGGGCTTGGTATTGAGCATTGGTCTGAGTATGGTTCACAGACGTGTTGGTTTGATGTTTGTGTTAATGTCGCGGGTACTTGGTTGTTCGACTCGTGGACTTGGCCTTTATTTTACAATTCTCAAGCCTGGACGATTCTTCTATCCAGGGTTTCCAGACTGAGAATTGAGAAGCCTCATGATGGAGTTGGTACTGGCACATTCTAAACCATAAGGTGAAGATGTGGAACCCGTTTCAGTTTTTATTTGGCTCAGGCTGTCGGTAACCAAAACAAATTACATTAAGAGGCCGTGTTGCCTTGCGAAAGTGAAGCTCTGTAGCCCTCTCAATAATCTAGAGCTGCGACCATCTGTTTTCTAGCGCAAATGATTCAACACGAGGTGTCGTGTTCGAAACCACTCCGTAGCTACACTCCAGTAACGTCCAATACTCGGCGTGATCGTCATCTCTTAAGAGATAAGTGGAAGGATCACAGCTTGCACAGTATTTGAAATGCTCTTCACCGAGTCCTTTGCAGTTGCACGGTGAGAGCCTTAGCAAGGGGCCTAACAGTTCAAGAATTATCTGGTGCAGGGTTCGAATCTCGTCGTCGTCAATGGAACCCACAACAACGACGTAACTTCACTCTCTAGCTTCCCTTGATAGTCGATCATCCACAGGCGCTTGTTTTTGGATCAAATCAAGAAAACCCAGTCAAGACTTTGATCTTTTCCATGTTGGGTTCTCTGCTAATTTGACAGCCATGACTGAGAGCTCGTCAGAACATAATTCCTCTGTTTATGACTTCACAGCCAAAGACATCAGGGGTGAAGATGTGGATCTCAGTGTCTACAAGGGCAAGGTAAAAATGTACGGTTTTTTTTTTCGCCCCCTTTAGTACAGAATGTAAAAATTGAAATAGTAGTATTTTAGCGATTTTTTAAAAAATAAATTCATACAGTCTTTCGATCTACGAGGGCTATTTTTAAAGATACTATGCATTGAATATTGTTTATACAAGCAATATAGCAAATGATTTTAGGGAATTGAATATATTATTCAAATCTATATCATTAGATATAATAATTTACGAAATTTCTTACGGTATAAGCACCAATATTAGTATTGCTATTATCCATATGTATATTATTACAAATATATGTATGATATATAATTCCACAATGTGTCAGCCACTGATAAAAATATATCATATAATATTTCACAATGTGCCCCATACGTTGATATCACGATAAGAATCATGACTCAGCTATCGGCAACGATGCTTAAGCAGGAGAAGTGTTCCATCGATATTATGTTACTTTACCGAGTAATAATTTATACCTATATCTATTAGAATAGAAGCTAATCTCTGAATCAGCATGAGAGCTCAAAATTATTAATGCCGAGAAATGATATGTGGCTTCAATCTGGTGATAGATGCACATCACCGAAGCCAGGATTTTGAAAACCCAGGATTCGGAAACGGTTATATGATATTGTCATAGTCGTATGGCTGTTGTAAGTCTTATTTGCTATAGCATGGCAAATTGATGAATGGGAGGAGCTAAAAATTTGGGTGTTTTGGGTTGGAATTGCATGCTAGGAGTGACTTGCCAGGAGTGTAATCGCCAGCGATTTTTGGATTCTTACTCTCCTTCTGGCATTCCCGACCTTCATGTTCACATTCATCTTCACGAGATTTCATTTTAACGTATTTATGAAATTCTGTAGGTTGTCCAAGCCAGTGAAATTTCAGGACATAGTCCTTTTCCTGCTGTTATGTAAAGGATACCACTAACAAGTCGGTAAGGTTTGAAAGTTATACAAGTTTGGTATTGAAAGTTATACAAGTTTGGTACATCGTGGCGAAGAGGGCAATAAGCGGTATTATTTTTTTTTATTTTTTATTTTTTTAACAATCGTGTATCAACATATATTGAATTCATTATATTACAATAAATTAGAATTGATTTTAGCTGTAACTGATTGAACACCATTTTTTTTTTGTTTTGCAAGAAAGAGGGGAAATAACCGCAACGCCTATTCGTCCTTCGGTTTCTATTCGTCCTTCAGTTTCTATGTGCAACATCATGGTTTCTATATAACAGGTTAAGAACAATTTAACTAAAGAAATACACAACACAAGCATGGTTCATAGCCCTTTGGCTTCTAGTGTTCGAATCTGGCTCTGATACCAGATGTAAAGACCGGATTTGAATTAACATTTAAATTTCTACCAAATTTCTGTAATTTCTATAAGCTTTTTAAGAAGTATAATTTTCATAATTTTCAAAACTATCTCAATACTTACGTAAGTAAAATTTGGCAATAAGTACTAAATTTAAGTGAACAATCCATAAATTTGAGTTTAAATACCTCACTCTGATGCTATCCGCAGCTTACTCCCTTCGCTTGCTTCCTTAGCTTGAACCTGATGCTGCTCTTTAGGACACCCCAAAACCAGCCTCCCTACCGACTAGTAACGCCTAGCCCTAGGACATCAATGGATGTCCTAGCCCTCCGAGCCCAAAACCTCTGCAGCCCCCCGATGCACTGTAAATTCCACTGTTAATTTCCCTCTCCAATACTCCAAGCTCCCCCCTCGTAGAATCAATCCCCCTCCATCATCCTTCTCCACTTCCCTTATTCCTCCTTCACCGCCCTTCCTCCATTAACTCCCCCCACCAAATACCTTATCCCTTTATTAATGCTTTATCCATTCATTTATTACTTATCTTAACGTATTGGTTACGTTATCCCTTGTGGGATACGTAACCCAATTAAACATTATATTTTATTATCCACCCATTTGTTTAATACTTAATTAATCAATTAATTAATTAATAATCAAATTAATCATTAACCCTTAATTAAAGAGTTAGTCATACTTAAACTAATCATAATCAAATTAATTAATTAATAACAGATAATTAGTTAAGGTTATTTAATAATTAATTATAGTTTAGCTAATTTTTAGGATTATTTATTAAATTAATCATCTTAATAATTAAGGGTCATTACAATTGCTACATGCTCTGCTAGCTAGGAAGCTATATGGCTTCAAAAGTTGCTAACCGGCCTATTTGACTTGGAGATGAGAGCCACTGTGATTCTATGTGACAACCAGAGCTGCATAAAGATGACAGAGAATCATGTATTCCACGACAGGTCGAAGCACATAGAGATCCACTATCATTACATCCGTGACATGGTACAGAGAGGAGCCTTGAAGCTCCAATACATTAGCACAGATGAACAGGTTGCTGACATGTTGACCAAGCCTCTATATCATATAAAGTTTGAGTACTTCCGAGATAAGCTTGGCATAGTCCTAAAGGACCTTCCTCGAAAGGGGGAGTAGATGTGATGTGTTCCTTGCTTCTGACCTAGTTGTCAGACATAAAGCAAGATGTTCCTTGCTTCTGACCTAACCGTCATACGTAAAGCAAGATGTGATGTGTTCCTTGCTTCTGACCTAGTTGTTAGACATAAAGCAAGATGTTCCTTGCTTCTGACCTAGCTATCAGACGTAAAGCAAGATGTGATGTGTTCCTTTCTTCTGACCGAGTTGTCAGACGTAAAGCAAGATGAGATGTTCCTTGCTTCTGACCTAGTGTCAGACGTAAAGTAAGATGAGATGTTCCTTGCTTCTGACCTAGTGTCAGATGTAAAGCAAGATGAGATGTTCCTTGCTTTTGACCGAGTTGTTAGATGTAAAGAAAGATGAGATGTTCCTTGCTTCTGACCTAGTGTCAGACGTTAAGTAAGATGAGATGTTCCTTGCTTATGACCTAGTGTCAGACGTAAAGCAAGATGAGATGTTCCTTGCTTCTGACCTAGTGTCAGACATAAAGCAAGATGAGATGTTCCTTGCTTCTGACCAAGTTGTCAGACGTAAAGCAAGATGAGATGTTCCTTACTTCTAACCTAGTGTCAGACGTAAAGCAAGATGAGATGTTCCTTGCTTTTGATCGAGTTGTCAGACGTAAAGCAAGATGATATGATGAGATTAACACTGAGCTTCCGGCTAGATAGCTGTGACGTAAAGCCAGTCTGGTATCCTTCTTCCAAACTGATGGTTGTGAAGTAAAGCAGGACAAGTATCTTTCTTCCAGCTTAAGTGTCGTGACATAAAGCAAGACGATGAAATGAGACAAGTACTGAGCTTCCAGCTTGACAGCTGTGACGTAAAGCCAGTCTTGTATTATGATGAGCCAGCCTTGTGCTGTGATGATGATGATGTATTAGTTTTTATACTAATACATATTGATGCAGATGATGATGGCATTCCTTTGAGAATGATGATGTTGCTGATGAAGAAAACTTTTGATGATTTATAGATACGCCAGCCAAGATGATATTGATGATGTTGTCCTCCCATTTGATGTTGTTGATGATGTCGTCCTCTCTCTCTCGCATGATGCTGCTGAAGAATACCCTTCTTGTTAAGGGGGAGTGTTGAAATATTGTAACTACAAAGAGTATTCTTATTATTATTGATGTATTATTCATAGGATCAATCCCCATTGTGGATTGATCATGTCAGTTATTGTAATAGGACCAAATCCCCTTTTGCAGATTGGTAAACAGACAATTATAATAGGCATAATAAGAAGTTGGCCCCAGCAGTTAATAAAGAGACCTAGAAATATAATAAAGGTGGGTTTACCCACCCAGTTGGAGAAGTCGACCCTGCCAGTGAATAGACACTTCACATGTGCCAGACTTGTATAAATAAAGGAGGCTAGTGCCTCACTTAGACACAACTCACTTGCTCAGTTTGAGAGACAAGTTCTAATCTATTACCGGCAAAGGAGAGAGAGAGTGGCGCATATCTAGGAGAGGACTTTCTATATTAGCATAAGATATCCCTTGGCATTGTATTGGCTATCTATATTAAGGAAGTTTTGCTGGGTTTTCTTCCCCTAGAGGGTTTCCCGGGATAAATGATGTGTCTCTTGTGATTGTGTATTTCTCAGTGATCTTGGATTATGCTATTGTTATCTAATGAAATGCAAACATCTATAATAATGGCTTAAACATTATCAGCTTCAAATATTTGAACACCTTTTGTTGAGATTCAGACCAAAAGAATTTTTCTTTCACTCCTCCCTTGATGACTTGACTCAAGGGCCAAGTGATATGAGAGAATCCCAACACGAACCTGCGGTAGAAATTGGCAAGACCCAAAAAGTTGTGAATCTCTGTTAGGGTGGTTGGGGCTGGCCAATCCCGAATGACTTGGATCTTGGCTGGATCCACATGCACCCCCCGCTCATCAATAATGTATCCCAAATACTGAACCTGGGTCATGCCAAAAGTGCACTTCTCCAAATTGGCACACAACTTGTGTTGCTACAGTGTTTGGAGGACCTATCGGATGTGGTAGAGGTGCTCTTCCCAAGTTTGGTTGAAGATCTGAATGTCATCCAAGCACACCACTACAAATGAGTTGGTGAATGGTTGCAAGATGTTGTCCAATAGTCTCATGAAGGTTGTAGGGGCATTCGTCAACCCGAAAGGCATGACCAACCATTCGAAAAGGCCCTCCTCGGATTTGAAGGCAGTCTTCCACAGATCAGAGGGTTCGATTGGTACCTGGTGATACCCAGACTTCAAGTCGATCTTGCTGAAATATTTCGCCCCCTTGAGTTGGTCCAAAAGGTCATCAATATGTGGGATGGGGTACCTATTCCAGACAATGATATTGTTCAGTGTCCGATAGTCAATGCAGAGTCTCCAAGTCCCATCCTTCTTCTGCACCAGCATGATCAGGCTCCCACAGGGCGATGAACTCAACTAGATGGGACCTTTCTGCAACAACTCCTGAATCTGCCTCTTGATTTCGTCATTCTCCATAACAGAGCGCCGATAGATTGGCCCATTGGGCAACGACGGACCTAGGGTCAGATTGATGGGGTGCTTGACCTGATAGTGTAGAGGCACAACTGCGAGGGAGGTGAAGATGTCCTCGTACTCCTTCATGAACTTATCCATCTGTTGTTGTCGTGCAGAGGGGCCCTGTTTGGAGGTCATGGCCACAGTCTTCTTCTTTCCCTGAGGGTGGAGCATCAGGAAAAAAAAATTCCTGGTTTTGGCAATGAGCTTACTGCATTGTTTTGCAGTAACCAAAGAGTTGGTTGTAGGCAGTGCTATTTCTGGTATCCTGTACAACTTATTGCCCAAAGTAATAATAACAGCACGAGGCCTGGACTCATACACAACATGTCGCTTCCACAAGTATGGTTGGCCTAATAATACATTAGAAACATCAAGAGGAGCAATGTCACATAATACCTCATTCGTGAAGGGCTCGATGCTATAGGGAAGGCAACATTGCTGGCTGACGTGGAGGTCCCGTCCTTGGTGCAGCCACCTGATGGTGTATGGTTGTGAGTGTTCTGTGGTCGGAAAGAACAACCGTTTTTTTGAAATATTGTAAGTGCAAAGAGTTTTCTATTTATTATTGATGTATTATTCATTAGATCAATCCCCTTTTGCATATTAATCATGTCAGGTATTGTAAATGACCAAATCCCCTTTTGCGGATTGGTCAAACCCTAATTGTAATGGGCTAAATGAAAATTCGGCCCCAGAATATATTAAAGTGGTTATAACCACCCAGAAGAAGAAGTCGACCCTGCCAGTGAAAATACACCTCCACCCACATGTGCCAGAATTGTATAAATAAAGAGGCTAGCGCCTCATTTGTACATACACTCACTTGTTCATCAAGAAGCAAGTTCGGAGCTGCAGTTGGAGAAGGAAGAAGAGAGAGAGGCACATTCTTGGGAGAGGACTTTCTGTATTTGTTTGAGTTATCTCTTGGCATTGTATTGGCTATCTATGTTAAGGAAGTTTTGCTGGGTTTTCTCCCCCATGAGGGTTTCCCAGGATAAATGTTGTGTCTCTTGTGCTTGTGTATTTCTCAGTGATCATGTCTTATGCTATTGTTATCTAGTGAAATGAAAAGAACTCTAATAATAGCTTAAACCTTAACATGGTATCAAAGCTAAGCTGAAGAGAGAATATTTCACAAGAGAAAGAGAAAAACGCCACTGTTGTCATACATGAAAATTAGGGCTTTTTATTGAAGAAGAATTTCAGCCCCAAAACCATCTAGAAAAGTGCGCCCTTCCTCAAGGATCACTTTGGCATCCTCAGCGCAAATTTTTAGTGGCTAGATCTCCTGGATAGTGAAACCCTAGTTTTCACCAGGTACAAGAAAATTAGAAGTACCAGAGTACCGAAAGTACCAGAAGTACCAGAAAACCAGAAGCACCAGTCCAGAAATCCACTGGCCAAGTTTGAGGGAGTAAAATTTGGATTTTCAGAAATCTGACAGCACCAGCCTACTCGCCTCAGCTCAACACATCTATGCCCTCGATCTATGTCCACACGTGCCAGAATTGCATAAATAAAGAGGCTAGCACCTCATTTGTACATACACTCACTTGTTCATCAAGAAGCAAGTTCAGAGCTATAGTTGGAGAAGGAAGAAGAGAGAGAGAGGCACATTCTTGGGAGAGGGCTTTCTGTATTTGTTTGAGTTATCTCTTAGCATTGTATTGGCTATCTATAAAAAGGAAGTTTTGTTGGGTTTTCTTCCCCATGAGGGTTTCCCAGGATAAATGTTGTGTCTCTTGTGATTGTGTATTTCTCAGTGATTCTATCTATGCTAATGTTATATAGCGAAATGCAAAGAACTCTAATAATAGATTAAACCTTAACATGGTATCAGAGCTAAGCTGAAGAGAGCATCTTTCATAAGAGAAAGAGAAAAATGTCACTATTGTCGTACATAAAAATTAGGGCTTTTTATTGAAGAAGAATTTCAGCCCCAAAACCATCTAGAAAAGTGTGCCCTTCCTCAAGGATGACTTTGGCATCCTCAGTGCAACTTTTCAGTGGCTAGATCTCCTGGAAAGTGAAACCCTAGTTTTCACCAGGTACCATAAATCTAGAAGTACCAGAAGTACCAGAAAACCAAAAGCACCAGTCCAAAAATTTGCTAGTCAAGTTTGAGGGGGTAAAATTTGGATTTTCAAAAATCTTATTGCACCAGCTTACTTGCCTCATCTCAGCACATCTATCCTCTGGATCAGAATTTCAAAATTTGAAGTTTGAAAAATTAGGGTTTCCTCATAAAACTTTAAGTTGCAGTCTCAAAACCAGTTGCAGTATCAATTGTAGTTGTAGTACTAGTTGAAGTATCACCCGTAGTACCAGCTGCAGTAACCCTTGAAGTTTTTAAGAGTTGGTAATGATTATCGTTGCTGCCAGATGGTGCGACTACCTGCAAATGTTATCAGAGGTATGTACTCACATATGTTTAAATGGTTAAACTTTAAAGGGTATTTGCAGGAGAAGGGATCTCTTTCCATAGATCCAGAAGGATCTCAAGATCCAACACATTCAGAAGAATAATGCAACTCAGGTTTGATTATTCTGATATGCATCGATTTGTTATGACATTATTTTGATCAGTGTTGCATGTTGAAGCTATGATAAAATTATTAGATGGATTAAAGTAGAGATCACAGAGTTTATTCTCTAACCTAACCTTCTATCAAGAGAGCATATTGTCCTAGTACAAAAGAAAGGTTGAAGAAAACACTTGTCATATTGAGTGAAGGAGACTTGGAAGGAAAGTAGCAGCACACTCATTCTTGAGGACAAGGCTCCAGGTTCCAGGTTTGATTAATCAAGTTGATTCAAAGTTACACATGACAAGTTGATGACTACCCCTTTACAAGTAACCATTATAGTTCAGATAGAAGTCTTTGAAGAGTATTATACCTGGTAGCATGTGAGCATATTTAGGTAAATTCTTAATGTAATCATTTTCCTGATACAACTAACATCTCCTCTAAGAGAAACCCCTTGTGTTAGTTCCAGGTTGCCATGGAGGAATGTTTGATCACAACACTATAAGAGTGTTGACCTCATTTCGTATTGTATTCCTTACCTTTAATTTTTTCTTCAGACAAGTTACAAGTGATATCTCTAAAGGAGCTACTGTGATGATTGTTCGTGTTATTGCTTTATCTACTATTATCAAAAGGATATTATTCTTGCTTGTTGTTTTGTTGACCTTGTTCCAGGTCATAGGTGATAACCCTAAGGAAGCTATAGTGAACGTTGCAGAAGGAAACATATTAAATGAGACATGAAATAGACTATGTACATGACCATATACACTCGTGTACCAAAGAAGATGAAGAAGAAGCTATCTCTTGAGATTCAGAGTATCTCATATGAATATTGATTGAAAGGAGCAGAAGGCTCCAAAGATGACTGAACATTAGAATGAGAAGCATAACTCGTTTGAAGCCTGACATTGTCTTTCACATCTATACTTGGTATTCAACACCAAGTATACCCTGTAAGAGATGATGAAGTCCTTATAGACTTAGAATAAATCGAGAGTAATCCCGATCTTAGAAAGTATCAGATGAAGAGTCAACTTCCATGACTGGGAGACATATGCCATGAGAATACTAGATCGTAGCTTCAGAAACCTCTAGGAGATATGAAATCTCCTAGGAAGATTCCCTTGTTTCGGTGACAACGAAGGAATCCAGTCAGAAAGACTAGGATATGGATTCTTCCGTGAGAAGAGAAGTCAATATTGACTTCGAATATTGATCTATACAGATCAAACATGTTGTAGATGTACAAATCCTGATGTATATCCAGAGGATTCTCCTAGCAAAAGGGAGAAGACTATGACGAGACACTTATTGAAGAAATAATTCCAGTACTTATGAAGTGTAACACCCTGTTTCCCCCAAATTTGTAATTAATCGTAATATAGGAACTACCATGCTAAAGCATGATGAAAATGTGAATGTATGATGTAAATGGACCTTGAGGAAAAGGTCAATGAATGGGAATAACATTATGAATTTTATTGCAGGACTGCTGAGAGGGGATGTGCAAAAAAATACACCACGATGGTGGTGGAAGGCACCTGGAAAGGTGGCGTTAACTTCCACCGAGAATTAATACCGTATTTGGACCCCACTAGCCCGGAGAACCAAAAGCGGCTCGCTGGCCCCGAATTAAATGTCTCGCAGGCTGGTAGGTGGATGGTTTAATGAGGGATGGGAGGTGAACTGCCCATCCGTAGATCCGTCAGGCCTGACCAACGCGAGGGTAATCACGCCACACACAACCTTGCAAGAGGATAAGGCGTAGGGTAGAAGCGATTGGGGTCAGATGCGAGGGGAGAACTCTGGCAATATGCAGAGTGAGTGATAGTAGAGAGGAAGGATTGCAACCTTCGCTCCTGGTCACTGGCAGACCGAGACACAGTCTCACAACATCGTGGTATCAGCTCGGGGGTGGCTAGTGGTAAATCCACTGGGAGTGGCTAAGCCTATGTTTGGGTGGAAACGAGCACCCCTCTCAGCAGTTGCATAACCCCTGGTGTTATTTGCTGATAAGTGTTTTTCCTTTGGCATCTTGAAATACATGTATTCTGACATTTATGATCATAAGCTGTGAAACTGTGAATAATTTCAGTATAAGGATGTCTGTAGAATGTTTTGATCAGTATTGATAGTTGTATGTTTATGATGGAAAGATTTTGTGTGGCTTATGTTATCTTAAATTGTTATTTATATGCATATTGATCTAATACAGACTTCACGCCTGGTCCTCGAGAGAGAGATACCCTTACCTATTTCAGATAAGTACCCTGGGTAAACCTCCCCATAGAGATACCCTCCTTGAAAATCCCATCAAGAACCGGGAGAGGGAACGTGAAGGCGTAAGACTTTAGTAACCCTGCACGAGGAGGAACAATCCTCTTGAAAAACCCGAGATGATAGCATAAGGGTGAAGTATCGAATTGACGGATGAGTTCCCGTCGGGAGATCTGTGGTCACTCACAACCGTCAGATCGAAGGAAGAAGTTGGGAGGTTAAGTACCTTATCCCTGATAGGTGTTGATCGATGGACGAGATTCCATCGGGAAATCTGTGGTCACCCACGACCGTTAGATTAGTAGGAGATAGTAGGGCGTTAAATGCCTTACCACTTGGTTTTCCTATGTCTTCGTGGGTAGTGAAGAGTTTAGGACCGTAGATCCCCAAGGTTCATGAGAGTATCTGGACCGTAGATCTTTTCCACGCCCAGGGAGTCGTGGAAGAATGCATGGGTAGGAACCTTTATGAGCTGTCAGATCTTGGCTGAAAAACCCGACATCCGTTGGATCTGTCAGGAGTTACCCGAGGTTTAAGACTCCAGTGTAGAGGGGCGAAAAACCCCGGAATAGATCTAGGCCGTTCGATTAATGGAGGCCACGTGTTAATAGATCACCCATTTCGAGAAATCAGGAATCGTGGAATCAGGATTCCTATTGACAAGAGTTCGGGATTTTCCATGGTGGAAACCCCAGAGTAGATCTGAGTCATCCGACTAACGAAGGCCACGTGTAAATAGATCACCCATTTCGGGAAATTGGGAATCGCGGAATCGGGATTCCTTTTGACAAGAGTTTGGGATTTTCCATGGTGGAAACCCCGGAGTAGATCTGATCCATCTGACTAATGGAGGCCACATGTCAATAGATCACCCATTTCATGAAATCGAGAATCGCAGAATCGGGATTCCTGTTGACAAGAGTTCAGGATTTTCCATGGTGGAAACCCCGGGATAGATCCAAGCCATCCGATTAATGGAGGCCATGTGTCAAGAGATCTTCCATATCGGGAAATCGAAAATCGCGAGATCAAAAATCCTGGTGACAAGGGATCGGGACTTTCCTGGGTGGAAATCCTGGGACAGATCTGGATCGTCTGATTTACAAGGGACACGTGTTGAGAGATTAACCGCATTGGGAAACCGGGGATTGAGAATTTGGGAGTCCCGTGATCGAGAGTTCAGACTCTCGTGATGATAACTTTCGATGAAGGGACTAGATTCTTTCGGAGGATCTCAGGGTCTATTATGACCGTTAGATGAGAGGAAGAGACGTCAACTTTAAGCTGGGGCGCGAATGCGCAATAGGGTAAGTAGCGAACAGATCTATATGGCCAGAGTCCACCCGCCCAGTTCTATGGATGAGGATTCATTTCGGAGCCCCCTTGCCATTCTACCTTTAATTGGGGGGGGGGGTCCGGAATTGGACGTGCAACTCTCGAACGGTCGAGATTAATTCATCATGATCAACGGTGCTCAGGTGGATTCCGGACCCCCCTTGCCATTCTACCTTTAGTGGGGGGGGGTCCAGAATAGTGTGGTGTGTGAAGTGGGGCCCCCTCCTGTCATGTCGACTACCGTGTTGAGTTTCCTTTCAGCCACCTGTATTCCACTTAACCGCGCAACGGGGCCTGTTCTCATTGGTTGTTCTCTACCCCTGTTGGGATTTGTTCCTAATGTCCATTTGCTAACCCTATAGGGATCCGTCCCTATTGGTTGGCTGCTAGTCCTGTTGAGGTTTGGCGGTTGCAGATTCGAATGATTAAGACATTACTGTAGCGTCGAGGTGCGAAATACAAAAGACACTGCGTTTATTTGAACTGTGATCATGACCCGCGATCACATGGGAACGGATAAGAGAAAGAAAGAGCCAGCTGACGCTGGGCCTCCATGGATATTTAGGGCTTTTGATTCGGCAGAAGACCGGAAAAATATGATTTAGACAGTGGGTATGTGACAAAGTGGTATCAGAGCATGGTTACAACACTTGGCCTGCTTGGGCTCAGGTACGAGTCGCGTTAGAAGATATTGTTATCTGTGTTTTCTCTTTAAGGAGAAGGATTGCAGATTAGACCGTAATCTGGAAATTTCTATAACCCTCTGTTAAGAAGGTAACTACTCTCATAGGAGTAGGGATGCACAGATCATTATTACTGATAAGATCTAAGTGCCAATAACAGAGGTGGAATAGATTGTGCTATGAAGCTGCATGAGCCGGACAAGGGACATGAACTGAGTTGTTCTGTTTTAATGTAACGATGGCTACCTACTAAAGCAGGTAGAGTCTCTTGCGATTAAGGTGGCTGGTTAAGTAAGGATTAATACCCAAAGGAAGAACCCCTTCATGGTTTGGGAAAATCTGGTAAGGACTGGTAGGATCCTTAGAAAGTTATGACCACTGTATTATTAAGAAACTAAACCCTGAACATATAATTCCTCATGAATGAGAGGACTAGTGAAAATATGTAAGGTCAAATTTACCTAACCTATAATGGTTAGAATCGACAGTGAGGATAACCTGTTTGAGGAGTCCTTTGGGACTGTTGCTAATTCCCAAGAGTGACCCTTGTTGGTCGTTTCCATAAAGAGAGGGTAACACCCGTATGAGTTAGGACTAGGAGATTAGTCCTGTAATTAACTTAAAATCTCAGAAGATATAGCAGGAGAAATCCTTCAGAAAAGAATTTTGAAGATTGGATGGGATCTAGAGTCAAGATCCATTCAGAAAGAACCGAAATGTTTCGGGTTGTTCGATCTCGAGAAGTAGCACACTGGTTAGTTGCAAGGAGATACCGGAATTTCGCAAGACCAAAAAGGCTTGGGAGAAGCAATGAGAAATTCACGAAAAGATCATAGCCCATGATCAAGGAGTGAATTGGACCATTGATCATCCAGAGAAAATTTCGCAAGATCAAAGGATTCGAGGTTCTCCATAATAAAAGTCCCGAAGTCGTGAAATGTGAAATCGCAACATAATCACAACTATCGGTTGGAATGTCATTGGCGACCGTTAGACCTAATTAATCAGTGGGGAGGATAAGGCTGATAACCTCTCATCACTCATAAGCTCAGGAGGAATAATATCTGTTAGATCGGAATCAACGAGAGCCATTGATCTAGAGCTTTGAGGTTTCATCTTTGGGGAAAATGGAAGCATAGACTTCCCAAAGTCGCGCCAGGTAATCACCGAGTTAATCAGGACCGATGGTTGTCGGAGAGATCTGGACCATGGGATCTAGACTTGTCGGCCCGCATAGAATAGAAGTTTGGGAAATGGTGGAGCGTTGTCCACGGATTCGCCGAAATACGGGATCCTGACATGTGTCTGAGAATTGACCCCAGATTCCGAGCGAAGGGTCATGCAGATGAAAGAGCCAAGAAAACCTTAGCCTTGGTCTTTCGGGTTTTTGGATTTCAGGAGTCAGGGAAAACATAATTCCTTGCAACGGGAATTTTGAAATCGCGAAATGCGAAGCGCCCTTTAAATTTGGATCGTGGTCACGCCGGTGGTTGTGTGAGGAGAAGGTGTAAGCCCGTATGATGAATAGTGCATGAGTTTAATGCACCGAGGAACTTCCTATTAAGAAGCCTGATACTCATACCAGTGAGGTATGAATGATATATAGAACGTGCAAGTAATGCACATGTATGATGTAAGAGTATAAATATACTGAAGGCCCAACATGATGGCCCTGATGAGTGAAACGTGAGGCAAGACTTACACTTTCCCAAAAAAATTAAATGAATACCATGGATGCATGGTTGACTCCGTTCTGAAGAGTCGTGAAGGATCTGTCTTGAAGGATAGCTTAAAGGGAATGTACTCCATATCCCCAGGAAAAATCCAGTACAATTAAAAAAAAGAGTAAACGAGCAAGGATGCTCTATTGTCATGATAGGAGGCAAAGGTTTATGCCTTTGCAGATCACATGAGAAGGACTGTGAACAATCCTAAGATGATTGTTTTTAAAATGGAAATGTATGTAGGCTATGAAATATACCTATGATAGTTACATGAAGGCTTAGGATTATGAAAGTGGTTAAGTACATCATAGATGTAAGTTAACAAAGATGCATGTTTATATTCCTTAAGGGAATATTTGGTAGACCACTAAAAATCTAACTCAAGGTTGAGGCCATCACAGTGGTGATGGATCTGCAACAAGGAAGTTGCATGCTGAAGGAGTTCCCGGTGGAGGAACTGTATAAAGTCTCTGTCAGAGGAACAGAGTCACAACCTTGATAATTGTCGAAGGATTGGACAATGGGCTGCAAGGCCTGTCCATGTATAAGAATCCTGGATTTCATTTTTGGAAGAATCATGTAAGTAATAGAAGACTAACAACTGAATAGTGACCATTCTGATAACCTGATGGAAGTGTGTAGGATGCACATGTTCCTGACCCTTTATGAACAAAGAGTTGCTACTAAAGCATGTCGAAGTATCCTAAGAAGTTAGGATGGGCCTAAACCAGGGCTGCTCAGAAAAGAGCAGTTGTGGAAACTAGTTTGGCTGATAAGAGGCCAGTAAACCCCTGAGTATGATTAACTGAATAATTGGGTACGTTTAATTGATATGGCTTGGTTGAAGCTGTGATTAAGGAAAGGCAGCGAGACCTTAGAGGTAGCTTGACTTGACTAAAAATCCCCAGGCGATGTAGAAAGAATTGGAAGAAGGGGAGAGCCCTCAATTCCTTCCTTAACTGTGCATCACGCTTCTATGGGATGAGGAAACCAGTACATTGATGAATGAAAATGCTTTGACACCATAATAATGATGGTTGTAATGTTGTGAAAACAATTGAGAACCCTTATGTTACACTCATGAAAAACATTAAAGATAATGTGATGAAGTGCATATAGATATGCTAGACATGCCTGAAAATGTTTTTTTTTTTATTAATTAAACGCTACGATATTTGCATTTCAATTTCATGATGATTAATATGCCTATGATGTATGTCATGTGTAGAAAGGAATAATATTGGAACTGTTGAGGAAGACAGTTTCCAATAATGAACGAACTCAAGCAGAGGGTGACCATGGAAAGGCTGCGGTCGAAAGGTTGTTGACGGGACTGTGGAAATCCCGCTAAAGTACTACTGATAAGGTAGAGGACAGAGAAATGGTGCAAGCAGCCAAAAATAGGTATAAAGGTATTCGTGCATGTGTGGCACAGGGTATGAAGGGATTTGGTAAGAACCCCTTCCGAAATATTTATTATTGCATGCTATACCTGAAAATTGACAGGACAGTTGTATGCCTTGGATACCTGAGTAGGGTATGATTCGGGGAGGATGACCTGAATAATGGAGGCACGAACCTCTGGTACTAAAATATCGATTGTAACCTTCAGAAGAATTCATGAACTGATATGTCATGAACACATGGACCAATCAAGGAACGATTGGAAACAAAAGTGCTCATAGATAGCACATTGCTTGGAATTACTTCCAGGAAATGCATATTTGCATAAAAGACAAACAATGGATTCCTCATTGAGGAAGGAGGACCTTCCAACATTTTTACTCACAAGGTATAGGTGTTAGAGAAAATCAAATGTGGGTGGCCATGAGTGTTGGCACCCTGAATATTAATGAAGGCATAATGTGTGGGAGCATTCATGTGAAACTTTTAAGTTAATATGTACTAATTTGGGGTCGTGATCGGCCTATAGCAGGGAGTGTGGATCCTGTTTTAAGAATGAAGGAAAACAAGTAAACCATAATTCAGAGAGGATCGTTAAATCCTAACACCCCATGACCAAGAACCGGTCCTAAAGTGTGACGAACTTGAAATCAATGCAAGAATGCATTGGGTATGAATGTGGCCAAGGATAGTGGCACAGTTGTTAAAAACCCTTTGAAATGTTGAATTACGTTTGAATATATATATATATATATATATATATATATATATATATATATATATATATATATATATATATATATATATATATATATATANGGCTGATCAAGGAATGAATTGTAGGAAGCAGAGGGTCATGGATATGGCAGTAAGGAAGCAAAAAGGGGTCTTGGATATGGCAGCATTGTAAGCCCATATTGAAGTCCAATTGCCTACTGAGCCAAACCATTATGGGAAGGAAAGTCCCATAATTATGAATTTGGTTCCTGTGCGGAACAAATATGAAAACAGATCGTGAGAATGGACAAATCTGTGGGTGACAGGTTTGCAAATAAAATTTTGAAAGTTAGAATTGATAATGATGTCTCATGAGTTTTGTATACCTGTGATACAGGTGAGAAGAAAAGACATGTTCAGAAAGGAACAATTGAAGGTTGTCAAGACTGAAGGTGATGAACATGACTACTACTGAGCCATGAAAACCCTATGAAGAGTCATGATCGCCTGAAATAAAATTGTGTTGAGGTAACACCAGCCGGAGGGACGCCTCGGCAGAACAAGTCCGAGGGACGCCTCGACTGTAAGACTCGATAGAGTCTCTAAAATTCTTCCTGTGCGAGAAAACCTTGGCAGGGCAAGATGGATCGCCTGAGGGACTGTATAACAGTGAAGGGGATGCCTGAGCTTGGGCCTGGAGGGTGAGTGACCGCAAGGAAGAGGAGACCTTAATAATTTTTGAAAACTATTGGAATAATGCACATAGTGGGTAGTTTTCCATGCGGGGAAAAACCTTGGAAAGAAAGATGAAATTATGGTGGCTTTTGTGAGCTATTGAATTGGAATTATGCATCCAACGGGTACGTCAAGGAGGACGATGAGCATGGATAACAAAATGACCATGCGGATACAAATCCACGAACTGCACAGATAAGTATTGTGCTAAGAATATGAAATTTTCTTTTTCTTTTGAAACTTGAACATCAGTAAGATGTTTTTTCACAAAATTGTGAATTAATGTGCTTGTTGTCCATGAATTATTGAAGGAAGATGACGAAGATCAAGACTTCTGAAGTGGCCAAATAAGAAAGGCATGACATGTGTTTTGAGAAAGAACACCGAGGACGATGTTCCTTTAAGGGGGAGGGAATTGTAACACCCTGTTTCCCCCAAATTTGTAATTAATCCTAATA
>ML792499.1:316583-335195 GCA_009831015.1 Picea engelmannii | reverse complement strand
TGTGAATAACATTATGAATTTTATTGCAGGACTGTTGAGAGGGGATGTGCAGAAAAAGAGACCACGATGGCAGTGGAAGGCACCTGGAAAGGTGGCGTTAACTTCCACCGAGAATTAATACCGTATTTGGACTCCACTGGCCCGGAGAACCAAAAGTGGCTCGCTGGCCCCGAATTAAATGTCTCGAGGGCTGGTAGGTGGATGGTTTAATGAGGGATGGGAGGTGAACCGCCCATCCGTAGAGTCGTCAAGCCTGACTAGCACCAGGGTAATCGCGCCACACGCAACCTCGCAAGAGGATAAGGCGTAGGGTAGAAGCGATTGGGGGCAAATGCGAGGGGAGAACTCTGGAAATATGCAGAGTGAGTGATAGCAGAGAGGAAGGATTGCAACCTTCGCTCCTGGTCACTGGCAGACCGAGACGTAGTCTCACAACATCGTGGTCTCATCTCAGGGGTGGCTAGTGGTAAATCCGATGGGAGTCTCTAAGCCTACAGTTGGGTGGAAACGAGCACCCCTCTCAGCAGTTGCATAACCCCTGGTGTTATTTGCTGATAAGTGTTTTTCCTTTGGCATCTTGAAATACATGTATTCTGACATTTATGATCATAAGCTGTGAAACTGTGAATAATTTCAGTATAAGGATGTATGTAGAATGTTCTGATCAGTATTGATAGTTGTATGTTTATGATGGAAAGATTTTGTGTGGCTTATGTTATCTTAAATTGTTATTTTAATGCATATTGATCTAATACAGACTTCACACCTGGTCCTCGAGAGAGAGATACCCTTACCTGTTTCAGATAAGTACCCTGGGTAAACCTCCCCATAGAGATACCCTCCTTCAAAAGCCCATCAAGAACCGGGAGAGGGAACGTGAAGGTGTAAGACCTTAGTAACCCTGCATGAGGAGGAACGATCCTCTTGAAAAACCCGAGATGATAGCATAAGGGTGAAGTATTGAATCGACGGACGAGTTCCCGTCGGGAGATCTGTGGTCACTCACGACCGTCAGATCGAAGGAAGAAGTTGGGAGGTTAAGTACCTTATCCCTGATAGGTGTTGATCAATGGACGAGATTCCATCGGGAAATCTGCGGTCACCCATGACCGTTAGATTAGTAGGAGATAGTAGGGCGTTAAATGCCTTACCACATGGTTTTCCTGTGTCTTCGTGGGTAGCGAAGAGTTTAGGACCGTATATCCCCAAGGTTCATGAGAGTATCTGGACCATAGATCTTTTCCACGCCCAGGGAGTCGTGGAAGAATGCATGGGTAGGAACCTTTATGAGACGTCAGATCCTGGCTAAAAAACCCGACAACCGTTGGATCTGTCAGGAGTTACCCGAGGGTTAAGACTCCAGTGTAGAGGGGCAAAAAACTCTAGAATAGATCTAGGTTGTTCGATTAATGGAGGCCACGTGTTAATAGATCACCCATTTTGGGAAATCGAGAATCATGAAATCGAGATTCCTGTTGACAAGAATTTGGGATTTTCCAAGGTGGAAACCCCAGAGTAGATATGAGCCGTCCGACTAACGGAGGCCACGTGTAAATAGATCACCCATTTTGGGAAATCGGGAATCGCAGAATCGAGATTCCTGTTGACAAGAGTTCAGGATTTTCCATGGTGGAAACCCTGGAGTAGATCTGAGCCGTCCAACTAACGGAGTCCACGTGTCAATAGATCACCCATTTCGGGAAATCGGGAATCGCGGAATCGGGATTCCTTTTGACAAGAGTTTGGGATTTTCCATGGTGGAAACCCCGGGATAGATCCAAGCCGTTCAATTAACGGAGGCCACGTGTCAAGAGATCTTCCATATCGGGAAATCGAAAATCACGAGATTGGGAATCCTGGCGACAAGGGATCAGGACTTTCCTGGGTGGAAATCCCGGGACAGATCTGGATCGTACGATTTACGAGGGACACGTGTTGAGAGATTAACCGCATCGGGAAACCAGGGATTGAGAATTCGGGAGTCCCGTGATCGAGAGTTTGGACTCTCGTGATGATAACTCCCGATGAAGGGACGAGATTCTTTCGGAGGATCTCAAGGTCTATTATGACCGTCGGATGAGAGGAAGAGACGTCAAATTTAAGCTGGGGCGCGAATGCGCAATAGGGTAAGTAGCGAACAGATCTGGATGGCCAGAGTCCACCCGCCTAGTTCTACGGCTGAGGATTCATTCCGGAGCCCCCTTTCCATTCTTCCTTTAATGGGGAGGGGGGTCTGGAATTGGACGTGCAACTCTCGAACGGTCGAGATTAACTCATCATGATCAATGGTGCTCAGGTGGATTCCAGACCCCCCTTGCCATTCTGCCTTNGTGGCGTGTGAAGTGGGGCCCCCTCCTATCATGTAGACTACCGTGTCGAGTTTCCTTACTGCCACCTGTATTCCACTTAACCGCGCGACGGGGCCTGTTCTCATTGGCTGTTCTCTACCCCTGTTGGGATTTGTTCCTAATGGCCATTTGCTAACCTTGTAGGGATCCGTCCCTATTGGTCAGCCACTAGTCTTGTCGAGGTTCGGTGGTTGCAGAGTCGAACGATTAAGACATTACTGTAGCGCCGAGGCACGAAATACAAAAGACACTGCGTTTATTTGAACTGTGATCGTGACCCGCGATCACATGGGAACGGAGAAGAGAAAGAAAGAGCCAGCTGACGCTGGGCCTCCATGGATATTTAGGGCTTCTGATTCGGCAGAAGACCGGAAAAATACGATTTAGACAGTGGGTATGTGACATGAAGACAACTAGAACAACCATGATTCATATATAGTATGAGATGCAGGGGGAGCAATCCCCATATTTAAAATTGAGTGGCAGTTGGTGCAGTAGATTAGTTGGGTCATGGAGATTTGACTACAATGAAAGATAGAGTTACCTCCATGAAAGAAGAAGAGCTATCTTCAGTATCATTTATTGACCCACTCTCAGTTTTAGATGAAACTGTTGTCGTGATAAAATAAGAGGAGTTACTCTCATATTTTAGCAGCCACAGTGAGAATGAAGCAATCATTCTCAGCCTCAGAGCAGCTGCAGGTGCAGAGTCCTAGATTCTAGAAGGAACAATTGCAGAGGACATACTCCCAGACAGTGAGACAGATAGTGCCTTGCAAAAAGCACATAGATCTAACACATGATTGTGCAGATTGAGTTGCAGCTGATCAAGTGTACCAGATTGGTACAATGTAATGAGAAAAATTGATTTGAAGATTGAAGACTCATGTCTGCCAGTTGAAGAAGGATCTGTACGTGTTGAAGCAAGCTCCTAGAGCTTGGTATGGCAGAATTGACAGTTTCTTAACGAGATTGGGCTTTACCAAGAGTAAAGCAAATTCTAACCTCTACTTCATGGTTATGAATGATGAGCTGGTGATATTGCTGCTAATTTTTGGATGACTTATTCTTAACTGGAGAAGAAGAGATCATCACCGAATGTAAGAAGAAGCTCTCTTCAAAATTTGAGATGAAAGACCTTGGCCTAATGCATTATTTATTAGGTCTTGAGGTATGACAGAGCCCAGAGAGAATCTTCCTTAACCAAGGGAAGTATGCAGTCAAAATCCTGAAGAGATTTGACATGTTAGAGTGCAAGTCCATGAATACACCCATGGAAACGAAGCTAAAGCTTCTGGTCGACACTTCATTAGAATTGATTGATGCCATGCTGTATAGACAGATCATTGGATCATTGATGTATCTGACGAACAACAGAGCAGATATATGTTTTTCCATGAACACCTTGAGTCAGTCTCTAGTAGAACCCATACATGTTCACCTAGTTGCTGCAAAACATGTGATGAGGTATCCCAATGGTACATTAGATTGTGGTCTCAACTATGATGGAGATCATAATTTCACACTGAGTGGGTACACTGATTCAGATTGGGCTGGAAGTGTCTCTGACATGAAGAGCACTTCAGGATGATGTTTCAGTTTGGGATCAGTCGTGATCTCATGGCAGAGTAGGAAGAAATCAAGCATTGCTCTCAGTACAACGGAAGTAGAATACATTGCTGTGTGTTCTGCCAGTTGTGAAGTCATATGGCTTGGTATGTTGTTGACTGGTCTATTCGACCTAGAGATGGAAGAAACCACGATTCTATGTGATAACTAGAGCTGCATAAAGATGATAGAGAATCATGTATTTCATGATAAGTTGAAACACATAGAGATCCAATACCATTACATCCATGACATGGTGCAGAGAGGAGCCATAAAGCTCCAATACGTTAGCATAGATGAACAGGTTACTAATGTGTTGACCAAGCCTCTATCTCGTGTAAAGTTTGAGCAATTTCGAGATAAGCTCGGTATTGTCCGAAAGGACCTCCCTCGATAGGGGGAGTAGTGTTGTGCTTCCATCTTAATTGTTGTGTTGAGATGCTAGCCGAGTGTTGTGCTTCTATCTTAATTGTTGTGTTGAGATGACAGCCGAGTGTTGTGCTTCCAGCTTAATTGTTGTGTTGAGATGCCAACTGAGTGTTGTGCTTCCAGCTTAATTGTTGTGTTGAGATGCCAACCGAGTGTTGTGCTGCCAGCTTAATTGTTGTGTTGAGATTCCAGCTTAATTATTGATGCCAACTTAATTATTGTGTTGAGATTCCAGCTTAATTGTTGATGCCAGCTTAATTGTTGTGTTGTGATTCTAGCTTAATTGTTGTGATGATGTGACAACCTCGTGCTGTGATGATGTGTTGCCAGCCTCGTGCCGTGTTGTCATCCTTTGTGTTGCGATATTATATCAGCCTTCTACTATTATTGATGATGATGATGTATTAGTGTTATCCTAATCCATGTTGATACAGATGATGATGATGATGATGCCACTTCGGCTTCATGCTGAAGATGATGATGCCACTTCGGCTTCTTGTTGAAGATGATGTTGATGATGCCACTTCAACTGCTTGTTGAAGATGATGATGCCACTTCAACTCCTTGTTGAAGATGATGATGATGATAGTATTTCAGCTTTAATGCTAAAGATGATGATGATGTGACCTTAGCCTCATGTCGATGAGGATGATGATGCTACTCCAACTCCATATTGTGTTGATGATGCTCCAGCCTCTGTGTTGTGTTGATGATGAGAAAAACTTCCGATGATTTATAAATATGCCAGTCAATGTTCCAAGATGTTGTTGATGATGATGCCATCTCTCTTGCCTAATGAGAATACCCTTCTTGGTAAGGGGGAGTGTTGAAATATTGTAACTGCAAAGAGTATTCTATTTATTATTTATGGATTATTCATTAGATCAATCCCCTTTTGCGGATTGATCATGTTGGGTATTGTAAATGACCGAATCCCCTTTTGCGGATTGGTCAAACCCTAATTGTAATGGGCTAAATGAAAAGTCGGCCCCAAAATATATTAAAATGGTTATAACCACCCAGAAGAAGAAGTCGGCCCTGACAATGAAAAGACACCTCCATCCACACGTGCCAAAATTGTATAAATAAAGAGGCTAGTGCCTCATTTGTACATACACTCACTTGTTCATCAAGAAGCAAGTTCGGAGCTGCAGTTGGAGAAGGAAGAAGAGAGAGAGAGGCACATTCTTGGGAGAGGACTTTCTGTATTTGTTTGAGTTATCTCTTGGCATTGTATTGGCTATTAATATTAAGGAAGTTTTGCTGGGTTTTCTCCCCCATGAGGGTTTCCCAGGATAAATGATGTGTCTCTTGTGATTGTGTATTTCTCAGTGATCCTATCTATGCTATTGTTATCTAGTGAAATGCAAAGAACTCTAATAATAGCTTAAACCTTAACACGTTTCATGACCTCTACTGAGATGAGGTTCTTCTGGCTCCCGCTATCGACAATGAACTGCAACGGGGAACCCTTTACCCACATTTGGGAATGGAAGAGGCGCTCTGCCTCCTCTTGATCTTTTGGTTCCTTCTTCTGGATATTCATGGTGGCAACAATGGCATTGGACTCCGCATCGATAATATGAATCCCCCTGCCATTCCCCTTGTCGGGTTCTAATTCAGAGTCGGATCTTGCATCTGATTCAGAAGCCTTCAACTCAACTACCAGTGACCGCTTGGCCCGACACTCACTTGTGTTGTGAGTGGAGCTCTTATGGAACTCACACCACTTCCCCGAGTCCTTTTTTGGCTTCTTGGTGTTGTTCTTTGCTTGTGACTTTGGCTGGTTGACCTCGGTCACCCCGCCTTGGCTTGGTCCTTTGTTCGGCAGTTTCGGGGTACCTTTCCCTTGATTCTGAATCACAGACCCAAAGTCTCACTTCTTCTGTTTGAACTACTGTTCAATCTTGGCAGCATACCGGTATGTCACACCAAGCGAGGAGATGTCAAGGAACTCCATTTCCCCCTGAATGTATCTATGAAGACAATTGTGGTACTTTAACACCAAATGTTTCTCTGAATCTTTGATACCCAACTTTGGGCGTAGGGTATGGAACATATTCGTCAGCTCATGCACATCTTGGTCCCTTTGTTGATACAGCATAGTCCATTGTATGTATTTGTCCTCATAGCTCCCCACGGGATAATTTTGTTCCTTGATGGTGTCTCGGAAAGAATTCCAAGTGGGTGCAACCAAGAAAAGAGAGGGTTCCCCCTCGCTCTGTTGCTCCTAGTAGGATTCCCACCAGTCCTTGACATGGGTGGCAGCTTTAAGGAGTGAAAAAATAATCCTTTCTCGATCAAAAAAGTCATGAACCAAGAAATATCCTTCTAACAGATTCAACCATCTATCAACGACATCTGCATCTATTTGGCCCTCAAATATGGGAATGTCAAAGTTTACTTGTACCTTAAAAGGAGTGGCACCTCCAGAGTGACTATTGGATGTAGATGCACTGCCAGTGGGTAGTCGTTGAAGGATCTGGGCAAAGTTGTCCATCATCGCATTCCTTTGTTTCTCGAGGGCCTCCTCAAGAAATAATTTGATAAGATATCCTTCTCCCTCATATTTCTTTTCTTCCCCCATGGGCGTTCGTCGGGGTTTGCGAGGTTGATCTTGCAATGGTTCAACCAAATCGAGCCCTAACTCCTTATACCTCGACCTCGTTGGGGACATGCAAAGAAGGATCGAGAATGAGCAGACTGCTCTGATACCACTGATCCATATTTATGCAGAAACACAATGAAATACAGAAATACACATAAACGCAAAGATGCAATGGAAGTAAAACTTCATTTCATTAACAACAAATGACTAAACTATGCTTACAGACAGAGTGGAAATAAAATAGCTCGGGCGCTGGTAGCTTATCTCTGAGAAGAGATGTGGAGGCTACTTGCCTCTGAACTCTGTGTTACAATGAGGCTCGAAGGCCTATATATTATTGAGAAACAATGGAAAACCCTAAACATCCAAAAACCTAACCCTAGGAGATGAAACGCTAGAATATGGGCCCCGTTGGGGTAAATTGGTACATCAATTTCTCAGGGTCGTAACTTTGGCATACTTTCTCTGTTTGAAGCACATGATACATTGCTAGAAAGATCTATCCGAGGAATACACTACTGACAATGAATAGAGAGTCTGAAACAGACTAATATTAGCTGAAGCATTCATGCCCAAAAAATGTCGTTTAGCGCCTCAAAACGACTTCGGAAGTTCAAGACCCGAAAAACTGCTAAAAATAGTAAATTGTGCTACAATTAAGGAAACTGAAAAGACTGAAAGAACAATGGTGTGGGTCCAAGTGGAATAGGCGAGCGGCCACCAATATCCACCTGGATCAAAATCCGTCTAGAGTGTCTTGGTTTGTCGATCCTGACCATTGTTCTTTGGGAAGCCAATAGTGCCACTGGTGATGGGTCTCCTCAAGAATCCAATAGTGAGCTATTGTCATTTGATGTTGTCTGATCATGGAAGTTTTTATACTTTGCAGTTGTTCCTGATCTGACTATTTGGGATATTGTTGGCAAGAATCATTCCAAAAGAGGGAGTCCTGGCCATTTTGAATTTCCCAGAAGCAGTTTTGTTGGATCGAGGCACTAGTACATTTGGGTCAAATTTCGACGACGTGTTCGACGCAATTGCCACTTTATATTGTCAGAAGAACGACAAACAATGGACCCCCTCAAACGTCATTTCACATGACGTATATTTTTCGACGACATAGATTTCGTCATAAGACCGACGTCTTGGAGGTCGCAAGACCGACATCCTGAACGTGGCAAGAGTGATGTCTTGGACGTGGCAAGAGTGACGTCTTAGATGTGGCAAGAGAGACGTCCTAGACATGGAAAGAGTGACATCTTGGATGTGGCAAGAGAGACATCCTGAACGTGGCAAGAGATACGTCTTGGACGTGGGAAGAGCGACGTCTTGGTGGTGGCAAGAGAGACGTTAAGAGGTATCAGCTCCGACGTGGTTGCTATGGGAGCGACACTCTTGGAGGTGGCAAGAGAGACGTCTTGGAGGTGGCACGAGAGACGTCTTGGACGTGGCAAGAGCGACGTTAAGAGGTATCATCTCCGACGTGGTTGTTATGGGAGCAACACTCCAAGACGTCGCAATAGCAACTGTGTTGAAGGTATTTAAAAAAAAAATACAATATCAATACTGAGAGGAACATGTACATTAACCTTTGCTAAAATACTAGCCATATCAATATTTAAATCTATATCAGCAGTCTTAGGCAAGGTTGGTTGAGGAGGAGGACTAACTTCCAATGGTAAAGGGGGTCTTGTCTAATTAGGTTTGGGATCACTAGGATATGTCTCAGGTGTGTTATCACACGAACTTGCAATTGTTGAGCTAAAGTCCAAAAGCTCAAGTGAAATCATGCGTAATAAGACTGCAAAAATATACTAGAAAGTAAGTCCCTGTTTTTAGAAAGGATCAAAATAATACTGTACTTTCTTGGGTACGTCGAAACAAGTGCCATCCAATACAAGATCCTATATACCAATGTGATAGCTGAGCAACATAAATTCCACAGCCTTCACTGAAACCTCTGACAATTTGTTTGACATTTAGCAGACAATTATATCATCAATAATACAACTTGAAGTCATTGCGGGTATTGCTTTGTATCCTTTGACTAGCACAACAACTTCACACATAGAATGAAAGTGTTCTGTATATATACATTGAGCAGAAGAGCAAATTCATGGAATGAAAATTGTAGCAATTTGAAACAACCATAACAGATATGGACTCCAGATATAAAGTTCATAATCTCTCATGCCAAGACATTTGAAAATGTCAAACCATGTAAAATTCAATATCCCAATACTCTGTCAAAACAAGGGGCAAAAAAATACAAATTTAAATACTTCAACAACTATAGCAGATTTGGCCTACATATATACATCACATATATACTCCAAGTTTAGTTTCAAATAACAACCAATGTTATTTTTATATACACAACTACTCCATCTAGTTTCAAATAACAACCAATGTTAACTGTCATATACACAATTAATCCATGTAGTAGATATATTAAGTTATTGAACATCACAGTCATTTTTCAAACATGGTCCAAGAACATGACAGGCCAAAGCAGAATATTGTGAATTTGTTCAAATGGCTTCCTGTATTGCACATTATGAGGAAGATGCACATCCAAACTGCATATGCTCTCACAGATTTCAGATATAATCTCAGGAAAAGAAACATCCATATATCGAATTACTATATTCAAGATATACGCGATATGTTATCTAAGTCTGCAGATGCATCCATTTAGCCAGAATTAGTTACACGCTCACATTCATCAATCCATACGGAATACCTGCAAACATTTTTCAGAAATACAAATGGCTAAGTCATCCATAGAGATATTTATTACTCCATTGCATATTAAATCCCTCTCCTCCAATTCAATAAGGACGACCTTTGTTCAATAATTCAAACCTCTATAAATATCAACTATTCAGCTAATCTAACTACACTACTAAAAAAAGGCATGTGGAAAAACCCAAACACTAAAATATATGGTTCAGAAAAATTACACGTCAATGGGATCGCTCAATGCTGTCAATTCCAATTAATCCAAGAGAGGATATTATGTTCAGTAAGGGCTCAAAAGTAGAAAAGTCACTTGTGAAAAATAATACTACATAAAAATAACCTTAGGAAAACACAAAAAACTACACTGGCCATTTATTGAGGTGTTGAAACTCTCCTAGCATATCCTGCATGAAGCCTCCCCCATAAGATCTTTCTGATCCCTGAATGAATAAAAATGTGAGAGCTGGCAAAATGTCAAATTGCAAGGCTTCATATAGTCAACAAACTAAATGTCAAACTGCAAGGCTTACTTGCTAGGAAACCAAATAATATAAGACCAAAAAATATCAAAAGAAAAATAAACAAACTACATCAAAATCACTCTTAGAGATTCAACCTGTTATCACTCCAGGAAACTCTCCTAGGCTGTAAGTCGGAGATGCCTGGTAACTAACTCTTTTTGGGAAATATTTTTTTTAATAATTGATGTGGTTTTTGGATCAAGATGAATATCTAGGGACTGGACTATGTGTTTAAGACTGTCTAGAGATATCAAATATCAAAAGGCCTTCTAGGAATGCAATCAGACAAGGTTTGATTAAATAGAAGAGAAGATAGCTATTGAACCAGATTATACTTATATAAAACAAGCACAATGGGTTTAAGAACTAAGAAAATAACTTATGATTCTTAACTTAATCAATCAGTTAGTGAGATGACAGGTCACATGTAGCTTGAATAAGCGCCAATAAAGAAATCATTCACTCATAAGATATCAAAGAACAAAAAAGAAAAGGTCTGACAACACAACTGAAGGAAGCTTGCAAAGTTTCATATATTAAGAATAAGTCTCTTGGTTACAGTAGCAGCATGTAGAACCCAAAATCGAACCCTTGGTTCATCTTCTATCCTAAGCTTTATAGCATTACAAAGTAGTTCTGGGATCCTAAAAACAAGGATCAGATATACCAAAAATAGTAACTCAAAATTCAGTTGCAAAAGAAGTGGGATGCTTCCCCAAAATGAGGCCAATCCCATATTTTTCTCTGTTGATTGTTGGTGTAGTGTAGAACAGCCTCCCAAGGCTAAATGATGACTCTCAAATAGAGACCAAGTTGAATTTGTTGATGTGGCAAGGTGTCCTGATTTCATGTCTTAATTAAAGATGTCCAAAAACCTTTGAAACATCTCCTTTCTCCACAATTTGTCAAAAATAACTGTTGGGCTAGACTTGATAATTCATTAGATGTTCATTTGAAAAGATTGCAAACCTTTTCAACTCGAAAAAACTTGATCTGTGCAAAAACTTGATTTTTCTGAACATGATAGGCTTTTGGTGGTTACTTGGAAAGCTTCTGGGTGAATTAACCACCGAAAGTGCAGCTTTCGGTGGTTAATGAACAATCGTCATGTTCGCCTAAACCACCGAAAATGAAAATTTTCCAGAAATAATCTGCTTTGGGAAAAATCAATTTTCTCAGCCGTGGAATGTCCATTTTGCATGCTCCAATAGTCGATCGACATCTACAGATCATAAGATTTCCAATGGTGCAATCAGATTTGGATTTGGAGCTGGGGAAGCTATTCAAATGTCCCCTACAATATTAGGCATCATTCTTGCAAAAATGTCAGTGCATTTTTTATCGTTAACATCTGGCTCCAACTGGGATGGAGACCTCCCTGCGAGGTTTCCAAGAACCTAGCAGACCTTGTGCCTTTAGTATTGGGCCATGGAGTCATTCATCCTTTTCAGTGGTTAATGAGCACACACAGGCTCGCCTAAACCACTGAAAACATAAACTTACCCAAAAATCAAAACTTAATGAATCTCGATTACCTGCAAGAGTACAAAGACCTCAGGGTTTGTTAGACGAAGCTCCTCTCTCTATTTACAACGCTTCCAATTCTCAATATGAGGTCAACAAGCACATCCACCATGACTATCTTCCATGATTAGGAGAGAAATGAGGATTTTCACCAATTGCATATTTCAGCCTTCTGGAAACATAATGAGGAAACCAAGCTGCACCACCACTAGCATTTTCATAAGGTATAAAAGTAGGATCAAGGACTATAGTAAACCAAAGATCCACTGAATTGTGTGAACAATCACAAAGAAGCCACAGATAAGTCTACAATAATAATAAAACTCAGGCTATGAGGCCACCAACAGAGGGTGTGCTGGTTGCAACCATGTCTCTGTAAACCTTTTCTGGATCGTGTATCAATACAACAACAACTTTAGACACAAAGCATTTTTAGATCTTCTGATATGTGCAAAAAAAAAAAAATTCAACTTGTTTCCACCAAAATAGGTGCCAAAACCAACTTGGCCACCTTTTCTAATCCTTATATACCAAAAATGAATCTTGAAACTGAATACATAATTCATCATCTATCCATCATGAGTATTTTCAAAATATTTGGATCAACAAAACCTCGATCTGTGCAAAATTTATCTTTCTCTGTCTAGTTACAGGTTTCGGTGGTTAACGATATTCATATTTAAGCACCTTATCTACCGAAAGAACCCCTTTTCGGTGGATAATGATCAATCACAGGCTCGCCTAAACCACCAAAAGGTGAAACACTTTCAGAAATCAACATTTCAAAATTTCAATTACCTGTATTACTGCAAACGACTTCACAGCTTCTTGGAAGAGACCCCCTTCTCTCTGACTGGACTTGTAACTTCATCATGATGTATTTCAACCTGTATTTCTCCCTCCATGGAGCTGGCAAGTTTGGCAAGGGTTTCCAAACCTGCATGATCCTGTGCTGAAGGTCGGTAGACTGCTGTTGTGGTTGAGTATGGCTATGTATAGGCTTCAGCCTATAAATATTCTTAAGCACACCTTCGTTTTGCAAATTCCAATCGATTTGGATCAACTTTCCTAAATCCTTTCACAATATACAACTATCCTCAGACATAGATCTCAAGGATTTGATTATGATTCCAGCTGGCCAATCTGTTCTGTGAGATGATCCATTTTTTGGTTTTTTCTCCACCAATTTCCATTTTTAGATGGTTTCTCATCCTGATCTTTTGGTAAGACTTTCTGGCGCCACAGATTCAACCTCCTCTGTCCCTCATGCTGAGGTTAGACTCTCTAAAATAATTTGTTCCCAAAATACATCATTGATTTCAGCTATATATACTCGCCATCCAAAATAATATCTCCATTGCCTTCTGAAGAAAACCTATCTCTGTCAATGGATAATCTCATTTTCATAGCAATTGGTTCATAGTTGGCATCTTGGCTATGTATTTTAGGCTACAAATAATCTTTACTTGGAAAACTGCCATTGTGATTAACTATTATTATACCTTGCATTTCAAACAATTGAAACTAAGTAAGAAGTTTTGTGTTTGTGACTATAGATTCTGCCCAATTTGAAACTGAATATGTATCTGCAAATGAAATCCCTTAGACAACTATACAACCATAGCCGAAGTTTGACTTCCATTCTTGTTCCTCGTGATTCCCTTTACATGCGATCCCATGCCTGCATAAATTTCATCAAACGGTGCATGGACAGATCCCATATTTCATGAAAATCAATCTATCTCTAAAGTGCCACATTCGACATTTACAAAGCAATCAACACTGGAATCTTCCAATATCAACATGTCTGAGGAATTTTCTTCATTTATTATGGCATCTCTTTGAATGGAAGAATCCTCATTGCACTCGGTGAATTGCTTTTTCTGAACCTTTACAGCAATCTGCTCCCTCTCCCCAGGATGATTAGCTTCCCTTGCGGCCAATATTGGGTCGTTATTGCATTCACTTATAAAGATATATTTATTGCTTGCATCACCACTTGAAGAAGCACAACATTGGAAGATAACAAATTCATCCATGCCCTTGCATTTTGATTTATCATCTGCTAAAATATTCTCTAGAAAACATACTTGATCTTCACATGCCTGAATCTTGTTTCAATTTGGAGATTCGACATTTTCACAAGTTTTATCAGAGCAAACACTTAAACTTTCTAAAGCAGCATTCCCTGGCATACTGTTGTCATTGTGTTCATCATCATTAGCTTGTGATAAATTATATACATTCTCTTGGGCAATCCCTTCAGCTTCATCCCTTATACAACTCTGCTTCTCTTTTACAAGCGGAGAGCATCCTTCCTCCGATGCCAACAATGTGTTGACATCATTTTCACCTGTCAGGCCATCTCCATTACTTGCATGATTATTCTAATTGTTACTACCTTGTAAAATAACCGATGCTTTTATTTCTCCGCAATGATATTGCAATCTTTGCATATGGTGAGGCTTCATTAGATAAAATCAAAGAGATTGATATCAGTTTGGTGCTGGGATTTGATGACTTGAAATCTAGATTTGATTCGTGAGTTGACCTGGATTTGGTGCGATAATTTCTCTTGTAATTACCGTACGACACGAAGTTGCTCAAAAACACTTTCTTGGGTGGCTTTTCCATATTCCAATACCATTAACTTTGAACTAAGTCTGTATTCTTGTGGCATATCCACAAAAAGAAGTTCATCTATCACTCCACTTGTCAAATTTGATCTTGCACAATCTCGTAAGTACCTCCACAGTTGTCTCGAATCCCCACCCTGGCTTTGATCCACAAATCTCACATTGCCACACGTCCATTGCAGCTTGAGGAAAAACCCCGAGTGTGTGGTGCCCAACATTTCCATACAAAGATAGACACCACCTCTTCTTTGCATTAGGAGCAAAGGACTCAGCCACAAATTTTCTCCAATAACCAATATTGTTATCAGGAGGACAATGTCGTTGATGGTAAATATATTGCATCAGCCCCCGGGCACACGATCCACTCTCCATGGCAGGCTGCTTTGTTAAAGATGTGGGCTGGATGTTATGCTGTTGCATGTGATGTTGCAACTGTTGTTGTTGTTGCTGAAGATGAGACCGCTGCAAGTGCTGACGTAGTGACTGTAGCAACTGTTGCTGCTGCTGATGCATCATTCTCTGGTGCCGAATAAGTGCATGCAGTTGTGGAGAAGAATGTCTTTACATGGACTCTTGTCTTTGAAGCTGGGCAGCAGCCAATACATTTTCAGGCCTCTGCAGCATTTGCTAAACAACTTGTTGTTGTATAGCATCGTCTTGTTTTAAATCCATCTTAGGCTTCATCATTTGAGGCTGTTGCAGAAATTGATCGCCCTTTTCAAGTTTTGGAGTTATAAGACCTTGACCAAATTCTAGTTTTGGGGAGACAAGACTCTGACCAGATTATAGCTTGAACTTGTATGGACCTTGAAGCATAAGGAAGTGAACGAAGAAGAACCAACAGAAGCTGAATATGCTCAAACCGATGGCCTGAGTCATAGAGATTTAAGCTATCTTCTGGCAATAAGGTATTCATCACGGCTCCTAACAAAGTGTAGATGTGTGATTGCTTTCTTCTGGCTGCCCACTTCCAGAATAGAGGCTAGGCACAGAAGTAGATGCAGTGACACTTGAAAATTTTAATTGGCCTCCTGCAACAAGTGCACCCACAAGACTAATAATGCCAACCATTATACCATCACCATTATCAACATTATAGAAGTTGTTCCTAGCATTATCTGCACTAATTGAAAAGCTTATCCCGCCTATAGTTCTTCCTGTAAATGTTTCTCTGAAGACCTGTAGCTTGCATGCAGCCTACTCTGCTTATTCATCAACCAATAACTGAAAGAATTTGCTTGCTCAGATGAAGAGCTTATTCTACTGCTAACTCCTACGCTAACCAACTGTACTGCCTCTCATCAAGTGAAATCATGCTTCCAATGAAGCCATGTCAGAAAATGATTTCCTGAAACTATTCTTGATCTTAATCCCAAACTGAAAAATGTCATACAGAAATGGAGTTTGAAAGGGCAACAAAACCAACCTTCCTTTGACAAAAACAAATTGGCATATGTTTTACTCAAAGAATCGAAATAATCAGCAAAAGGATCAACGAAGCTATAAAGAAAAACCTCTTCCTGTTGTTGGAGTTGAAAATAAAAAAATTTCTGTATATTTTCTTTCCCATGCAGGCTGGCACTTTTAGCTATCTGTAAATCTGAACATGGTTGTAGACTGATTTCTGTACTAATCATGGATTGTTTGATATCTGCTGCAGATTCCAAATCAAGAATCAGTGGTAAAGGCAAGATCAGCTGCCTCTGAAGCTCTTGGGATAATGAATTCATATCAGTAATTTCTTTATCAAAATCTGAAGCATCCTTAATCCCATAGTCAAAACTATAAGAGACATTTGAATCAATGACAAATGTGCCTACAATATGACTATCACCAACATCTTCACAATCGGAAGGAATACTAACTGAATGCTGGGTGTGAAATGCAGATTCTTTACAACAATAATCAAGAATAAGATCAACTGAATAAATCTTCTCGTAATATGAATTGAAAGCCACATGGAAATCCTTCAGAGAATGGATACTAACAGTAGGAAGGGATTGACACCATTCACGAGCATTTCCTTCTAAAGAAAATTTGAACAGCTTGATCAAGACATCTTCGTGAACAAAACCATGTTCAAGCATGCATTGATGAAAATTGAATAAGTGTTCACCGGGATGATCATACTTACTTCCTCTGAATCTGGGAAGATAATCATCCCATTCATTTATAGTTGGCACTGGATGTGGAAAACCGGCTATATCTGAAAAATCACAGAAAGCATACCTCTTAGCTAAGATCTTTTCCATTTCATACCAGTGGAGTCGCCAACAGATCCGTCCTTCATGGAGTCGCCAGATAGATGATGTACAACCTGATAGTGTCTACTCCTTGTCTATCATCAAGAAATAGATCTGATGTGTCGTTCTCTTAGGAAGATAATCTTCTGAACTCGCTCCCCGGCAACGGCGCCAATTTGTTATCACTGCTGGAAACTCTCCTAGGATGTAAGTCGGAGATGCCTGGTAACTAACTCTTTTTGGGAAATATTTTTTTTAATAATTGATGTGGCTTTTGGATCAAGATGAATATCTAGGGACTGTACTGTGTGTTTAAGACTGTCTAGAGATATCAAATATCACAAGGCCTTCTAGGAATGCAATCAGACAAGGTTTGATTAAATAGAAGAGAAGATAGCTATTGAACCAGATTATACTTATATAAAACAAGCACAATGGGTTTAAGAACTAAGGAAATAACTTATGATTCTTAACTTAATCAATCATCTAGTGAGATGACAGTCACATGTAGCTTGAATAAGCACCAATAAAGAAATCATTCACTCATAAGATATCAGAGAACAGAAAAGAAAAGGTCTGACAACACAACTGAAGGAAGCTTGCAAAGTTTCATATATTAAGAATAAGTCTCTTGGTTACAGTAGCAGCATGTAGAACCCAAAATCAAACCCTTGGTTCATCTTCTATCCTAAGATTTATAGCATTACAAAGTAGTTTTGGGATCCTAAAAACAAGGATCATATATACTAAAAATAGTAACTCAAAATTCAGTTGCAAAAGAAGTGGGATGCTTCCCCAAAATGAGGCCAATCCCAGATTTTTCTCTGTTGATTGTTGGTGTAGTGTAGAACAGCCTCCCAAGGCTGAATGATGACTCTCAAATAGAGACCAAGTTGAATTTGTTGATGTGGCAAGGTGTCCTGATTTCCTGTCTTAATTAAAGATGTCCAAAAACCTTTGAAACATCTCCTTTCTCCACAATTTGTCAAAAATAATTGTTGGGCTAGACTTGATAATTCATTAGATGTTCATTTGAAAAGATTGCAAACCTTTTCAACTCGAAAAAACTTGATCTGTGCAAAAACTTGATTTTTCTGAACATGACAGGCTTTCGGTGGTTACTTGGAAAGCTTCTGGATGAATTAACCACCGAAAGCGCAGATTTCGGTGGTTAATGAACAGTCGTCCTGTTCGCCTAAACCACCGAAAATGAAAATTTTCTAGAAATAATCTACTTTGGGAAAAATCAATTTTGTCAGCCGTGGAATGTCCATTTTGCATGCTCCAATAGTTGATCGACATATACAGATCATAAGATTTCCAATGGTGCAATCAGATTTGGATTTGGAGCTGGGGAAGCTAGTAAAATGTTCCCTACAATATTAGGCATCATTCTTGCAAAAATGCCAGTGCATTTTTTATCGTTAACACAACCTAAGTTGGGAAAAAGAACATGCCACTTTTATATCATAGGGAATAGTTAATCAAATATACTAAAGTTGAAAACTAACGATCCATTGCCTATTTTTATGGCTCAACATTAAATGCGGTCAAAGTAAGGATACCAAAGGGAAGATATTTAACTAGGCAGGTACACTTTTGAATTAATGTCATGTGTCGTACAAAGTCCTATTCATGGAAATTTGATCAATATTTAACAGTTATCACCACACAAATCTATGGCAGTTAGCAAATTTCTGGGGAGGCTGACACATCATTGGCAATCCTTTTTACAACACAATAAAAATGCAGAAAAGCCTACACCAATGTAATGGGAACGGACGAAGAAGAAAAAATGAACAAACTCACTTTCTCACAAGAATGAGTATGCATAAAATTCCCACAAGAATGAGTATGTATAAAGCAGAAAATAGGGAAAATAGAAAAATAGAACAAAAACGCCATTCCAAGAGAATTTAAAATGTTGAAAGTCCATGGTGAGTTGTTTCAACA
>ML792499.1:285566-302844 GCA_009831015.1 Picea engelmannii | reverse complement strand
AAAAAAATGATTAAAACAGATTTGACCATGAGTAATATTATCAATAGCAATAGACTCCCTTGCAATCCTCAACCTAATGAACAATTGTTTAACATGTGGAGACCATTATCTCAAACATTGGTTCAATCTCTCCATTGAGCCACATGATGTATTGGACGTCACTCAACATTGAATAATTCCCAATTATGGAGCATGTTATTTGGTATCCCTCTGGAAAAATATCAATAATCCCCTCATTGGGTGCTCCCATCTCAACATTGACACTCAATCCACCCTTTGTAATGGCCCTTGGGAAAAATATTACATGTAAACATTTGTGGACACCACACATGCTTGATCATCGAGTTTCATAGATGCATGTTTTGCATGCACCCTAGCCTTATCCCAAACTTCAACATTAGTATTTTCGACATGTGCTTGAGCCCATTCAACATCAACATTTATTCACATGATTTGTAGATGCAACTCTACCCACAGGCCTGTAGGAAGAGTTGTAGTTGTACTTGTGGGAAGAGTTGTAGCATTCAAGGTAGAGTAGTAGAGAGTGAGATCTACTCCGAGGCATGAAGAATACTTCACCCCAAATTCAAAGACCTTCTTTGATGATGAGATGTACCATAGGAGAAGATCTATGGGAAAAAGGAAGTAGGTATTTCATGGATTAATGGACCTGTTGGAGCCGCCTTTGTTTTTTTAGCCTTTTTTAAATTTTATATCCTAACGCTTGATATCGAAAGCTGGTTTTGGTATTCTCCTTTATTTTCCCCAAATTCTCAGGAGTCTCATCACGCAAGCAACGATGGCTATCATACTCTTAAGGAACAATTTATTTTCTTTTAATCATTTAAACGAGTCTCTCCTTTTTAACTCGAGATGTCGCATGTCGGAAGTTACAGATCACATAGTTTACAAGTCCCGAGGGGCGAAACGACGAACTAGTTTTAAAAATTTTACCTAGATCATTACCGAGAGTAAAAATACTCTAAACTACAGCTAAGCATCATCAGGATTTCGTGTCTCGGCGTTTGCTAGCTCCCAAAGTCTTATCGTCGTAACCCCAATAGCCGAAACCGCGAGATTCTTGTTTTAGTAACCCGGGTTAATGTTAAAGGTAAAAAGTTTAGCCGTGGTTAAGCTCTGTCGGGAATTTGTAACTCGACGTATTTTCCCTCAAAAGTTATACCTTCGAAGCCCCGAGTCGCGAAGTCGTGATAAAAATAGAAACGTAATTAATTAAACATTTAATCTGGTTTTATCCTCCAATTTAATTAGATCATATCATCGCGATCTCGCGATTTCGCAACTCGACATACAAGCCTCCCGGAAGCTATACCTTCGAAGGCCCGAGTCGTGAAGTCGCGATATAAATAACAACGTAATTAATTAAATGCCTAATCATGGTTACATTTTTTATTAACCAAAGCTAATTATCGCAACCTCGGTTTTTAAAGGTTTAAAGGGTTAAAGTGAAAGCTCCCGATGAGGTGAATGCCGAAAGATTAATTAACATTCAAAAAGGCCTGATTAATTAAGTTAAGCCATCATTGCCAGTGTTCTAATATGAAAATTAATATGCACAGTCTACGAGGCAATTTTAAACTTTCCTTGCACCAACTTGCATTACGTACTGTCAAAATCTAAGACATTAATTGGAAATGAGGTGAATCGACAAGTAAGGATTTGGTTTTTATTGCTAAATTTATATTTAAGAATGATTTGACCGTTCTTTTCCTAAGGACGACCTAGTTTTAAATGATCAAAGGCATGGATCTTTTATTTGTTGTCACAAATTTCATTCCTATTCTACGCAGAGCAAACCTTTCTAGAGTGAACTAATTTTTGTATGTATACATATTGTTATCACAGGAGAGCTAAAGTAGAATCCCCCGCCATGGCCCTCGAAAAGAATCTAAATCCACTGTTGAGGTCTCAGGACAAGGTTCAGACAACGTTTCTGATACTTCACCTCGAAGTGTCGACTCTGTCAGGACCTGGTCGTATATTTCTGAGGTTCTACAGTCCAAATTGGTAGATGTTTCAGATGATTCCAGTGAAAATGAAAAAGATGACCTGATCACCAAATACAAGATCGTCGTCCAGGCTCAAATGCATAAAGTAGCGGCTAGGCCACGTCTGCTCCCTTACTACGATATGGTCCGGTGTGCATTAGACCATGTAGATATACCAACCAGAACCATCGTCAACGAGCAGAGGGTCACCATTGGAACTTTCAGACCTGAACAATTGCAGGCTATGTACAAGTTGCCAACCGTGTCAGACCTTACATACAATGCCGAATTCTTGGAGAATTTTAAACAGAAGGAATGTGTGCAATACGACAAGACTATGTCCGGTTTAATCAAAGATTGGGTTTCACATCCTGCGAAGTTCAAGGCGGACAGTCAAGGTATATATTCAATATCTTCTCTGGAACCACAGTTCAAATATGTGGCTATGATGACCTGCAGATTATGAGAGGACACCACACATTTTTTCCTTCAGTGGGTGCCTCTAATTCATTCGGTCACCGAAGGTTGTTCCTTCGACTGGGCTAAACTACTATCTGATAGTTTGACCAGTCGAGTTACAGAATATCAAGCGCAGAAGGAGAGCAGAAAGATCACTTCATTCTTTATGTCCACGTATATCATGGACGTTGTGTGTTTTCTGACGCCTTTTCCCTTAATGAGTTGGAGATGGACTCCATCAGAAGCTAATCCCATCCACATCTACCATTCAAAGTTGTGGGAAGACAAAGCTTCGGATTTTGTATATGAAATCTTTAACTGGGTAATGGTACCATTGCACGTCACTATCTTCGGCCACCCACCACCTAGGATCTCAGACAGTATTGTGGTAAATCTGACCAATATAGTCGATTGGTATGTGGAAGCAGAATTTTCATATCTCAGGGTTTTCGGCGCTTCTATTCCTCCGAATGCCTTACCACTATTCATACTCGATAGACTGGCTTGTCGTGAGATTGCCAGGCAAACCGTAATCGGTGGCATAAGCAAGGAACTAAAAGGATATTCTAAGAAGGTATGGCCACCTTTTCCTATTCATTTAAGTTCCTATTCTTTGTTAGATTTCAAGCATGCTAAAGATGAGGCAGCAGCCCTGGAGGACCTGAAATTGGTTCATGTCGAATTCAAAAAGCACGATCCATAGAGGGTCGTAAGTAATCACTTATCCAGTTGCGACTAAGAAGGTTCGAACATGAAAATTCGCCCTCGGATGACATTTTCCAAGGCACGAGATCTTATGCTGAGGTTTTGGCTCGGAAACAAGCCCTGGCACCCGAAGAGAGGGCTGATGTTTTAAAATTCCAAGAACATTGACGGAGTTGTCTTCCCCCTGTATTGCAGGTTGAGAATCCAATAACAGCAGAGGTGCAACAAAAAGAAGCCGAAGGCTCCAAAGATACAGCACCCAGACAAGAAAAACACCAGGATAGGGGAGAGCAAACTAGGAGTTCGAAACTAGAAATAAAACTCTCGATCCGTCGAAAAAGCAGACTCCAGTTACCACTCTAGGCCAGTCAGCTAAGAAAATTAGAGATCTCATCGCCTCCATTACTCCCTTACAGTCAACTCAAGGGAACATAGACGCAGGGTGGATTTTCAATGAAGAATTGAGACCTATAAGGATGGAAGAGCTCCCTCCAAATGAGTTCTTTTTTGATAAAAAGAGAAAATTTGTGGTAAAAAGAGAATTCTATCAAGAAGCAGGATCAACGGCCAAGAAATTTAAGGTGTTGACCGATAGGAAAGACAAGAAGAAAGAAGACTTTGCGACAGAAATAGCCGGGACATTAGGGGCGTATGCTACGGCAAACCAATTTTCAGTCGGGGTTTTGAAAAATCAGCTGAAGTGAAAAAATCGCCTCATCAAAACCTTAGAAGCTAAACTAGCCATAATAGAGGAGGCTGCCAAGGACCAGGCAAGCACAGGAATAGAACAAGCAAGAATGGTCGACAAAAAGGAAATTGAGTTGCTCAAAGCTAAGCTCGAACAAGCAGAGCTAGTAGCTCAGACCAGTCAAATACAGGTAAGCCAACAAAGAGACTTGATTGAGCAGCTACAGGTTAGATTAGAGTTCATCGAAAGCCAAGTTATAAATATCGGGATATTCCAGTCCCAGGCTATGGAGATTCGGAGCAGGGTTTCTGCAACCCAGCGAAGTTTACTTGCCAAGGTAGAGACGATTTGGGACAATTGTCTGCTTATTGATCAAGTATTAGAAACCTTATCTATCAGAGAGAGAGAAGATGGAGCAGCTCGGGTTGCATTTCAAGAGGCTGTAATAGCTACAACAAACAAGGAATCGGGAAAAAGTTCTAAGTTTTCCATTTCGAAACAGACCCGAGGTAATATTTTGTTGAAAGAATGGGAGCGCAGCATATCAGAAGGCGAATTGCAAGCCAAGAAGGTAAGGAAATCCTATGAAGAGGCTTTCGGTTCTATAGATGGAAATATGTTAAGCATTGATAGCGAAAGTAATGTTGAGACACTGAGCCAAATGAATATGGAGAAACTCTTGCTTGATATAAATGAGAAAGAAGAAAGAGATTCGGTCGAAGTCTCACAAGTAACTCTGGCAGACATGGTTCAAATAGATAAATGGATTATTAAACCAAGTGTGCAATTGTGTGCTATTGACACCCTAGACCGACAGATGGAATAAAGGTTGCCGCAATTAGTCAGAGATTGTTACATTTTTTAGGCCAATTGTCAAACGAAACCTTCAAGGTTGATATCTCGACTAGTGGAAAAATGTGTCACTTGTACCGAGCATGCGAGAGGGCAGGTTTCTGGTACCAAATAAAGACATAGGATAAAGAAATGAAATGATTGATCTCCTTCTTGTTGTAACTGAAAATCCTGGAACAATTGAGATTCCATCATATGTAAATCTGTATAAATATACAATAGAAGGAAGGAACAAGGGCTGGACCTTTTTGGGTCGATTGTAATAGAGATTTTTCTCCCTCGAGAGTTAATATAAAGGAAATCCAAAGATTCTCGATTCCGTCACGACTGTGTTATGAGTTTGTTTCCTTATATTTCATATTTCATTTCATTTCATATATGTATCTGATGAATGTTTCGCTATAATTTAGTACAACCTCTACTATAGTGAATAAATTTTAGTTTTCTATATTGTTTACCRTTTTTCCTCTRTACCGRCTATCARCAGGTATAAGACCARTGAACATTTTAGATTTCTATATATATTTTATGCTTCATCAGGTTATTTCTTTATCTTTTTTCTTCTTCTGTTTATAAGTGAGATTCTCCCTTGATAGGAGCCTTACATGATAGACAACTTAATGTTTTTCTTACACCTCATACACATTTATTAAAATATAACTCAGTTACGGGAAAGGGCCTTTGGTTTGCATCCTTTTTTCACTATCGAAGCTATAACTCTCCTTTATATGACCGAAATCGAGACAGCATCTAAAAAATTTCTTTGAGATTTTCTTATCATTATGTTCCTCTATGACTATCCCTGTGACAAGATAGCCTAATATTGAACCCGGACTATCAGATCAAACACATATTGCCTTGAATCTTTTTTATACTATTCTTAAAACAGCCACTACCCAGGTAGAACTGGAACGTTCGTGGGTAGCGATTGAAAGGGACATAAACATCCAGGAACAGTTGGAAGCTAGACAATAACCTAGAAATCAACCCTAGTTTCCCTTGCCGAAGGTTGACATTTCTTCCTTCTCTACCCCTTACTCACTTTTGGATGCCTAGACACTGTACTTCTAAGCCTTAAGTACAGACTCTGGAACAACAGAACCCATCTCTCCTACCATATGAGGTTGAATGAAGAAAAGTGAGTATATTTAGCTGTCCCGAGGGGGAATTGGTGGGGTTCCCGAATTTTCCACTGCGTCGTCGACTGGAAGAGGTAGTGCATCGATGGGTAAAATGAGTAAAATTAGAAAAATTACTCCCATTGCCAAAACTAACTCAATAAATGACTAAAATGTACTCTCATTTCCAAAACTAACTAAACTAAATCTAGAGTATGATAAACTATTTTGATATACTTTTCCATAATGTGATGTAAATTTCTAAAACTTGCAACAACTACATTAACTTATCGGGTTAATGTTCCATATCTAGGGCCCTATAATATTTAACCCATGAATGAAATGTGGTTATAATTTCAAGGATTGGTACACCATGAATGGTTGTTAGGCCTATTCCATGGTCGAAGGCTAAAATCCAGGGAATTGAGCAATAAAATTTACTTTATATTCTTAAAAAAAGTCATGAATTAGGATTTGGGACATCACACAAGTCCCACTTTCCTTTCTATGTGCCTAAATGACCACCATATATGAGTATTGTTCCTCTCTATTATTACTGTTGTCATTCACCCACCACAAATGTCATCTTGCACCGACCCCGCATAGTGAGCAGTGAATGGGGACAACGTTGAAATTTCTTCAAACTGTGCATGTATGCGTCGAAATTCAACATGGTTAGACTAGACACATGGCTTGACGGTATGGGAGGCTTTTAATACTCAAGGATGTATGATGTCCCCACATAATCTTTGATATCCTCCACATTTGCATCGACATTCATTATGCTACACCTATCATTGTTATCATTCGTCATTCCCTTCTAAGAATTGTCGTCAGAACTATCTTGAAATTTGTCATGGAACTTCAAATACACCCATCACAAATTTCTTCCACCGACCCTGCATAATATTTGAGATCATCCATGTTTGCATCAACGTTCAATATAATGGATGTCTCATAGTGAGCATAGTGAATGGGGTCTGCCTTGAAGGTGAATGAGCATAGTGAAATTTCTTCCACTGACCCCGCATAGTAAGCAGTGAATGGGGCCAACGTTGAAATTTATTCAAATTGTGCATGTATGCGTTGAAATTTGACATGGTTAGACTAGACACATGCCTTGACAGCATGGGACTAGGGTTTCAAGACTCAAGGAATATGTCTGATGTCTCGACCACATAATTTTTGAGATCATCCATGTTTGCAACAACGTTCATAATGGGGCATCTCATATTTGTCAAATGTCGTTGTTTCCATCCGTAGAACCTTTGTTGGAACTCTCTTGAAATGTCATGGAACTTCCAATTCAACCACCACAAATGTCATGCACCGACCCCGCATAGTGAGCACTAATGAATGGGGCCAACATTGAAATTTCTTCAATATGTGCATGTATGCATCGAAATTTGACATGGTTAGACTAGACACATGCCTTGACGGTATGGGAGGGTTTCAAGACTCAGGGATGTTTGATGTCCCGACCACATAATCTTTGATATCGTTCATGTTTGCAACAACGTTCATAATGGGGTGTCTCATATTTGTCAAATGTCGTTGTTTCCATCCGTAGAATCTTTGTTGGAACTCTCTTGAAGTGTCATGGAACTTCCAATTCAACCACTACAAATGTTATGCACCGACCCCGCATAGTGAGCACTAGTGAATGGGGCCAACATTGAAATTTCTTCAATATGTGCCTGTATGCATCAAAATTTGGCATGGTTAGACTAGACACATGCCTTGATGGTATGGGAGGGTTTCAAGACTCAAGGATGTATGATGTCCCGACCACATCATCTTTGAGATCATCCATGTTTGCAACAACGTTCATAATGGGAGTCCCATTGTCAAATGTCATTGTTTCCATCTGTAGAATCTTTGTTGGAAATCTCTTGAAATGTCATTGAACTTCCAATTCAAGCACCAAAAATTCCATGCATCGACCCCGCATATTGAGCAGTGAATGGGGCCAACGTTGAAATTTCTTCAATATGTGCCTGTATGCATCGAAATTTGACATGGTTAGACTAGACACATGCCTTGACGGTATGGGATGGTTTCAATACTCGAGGATGTATGATGTCATACAAAAACATTTTGAAAAAATTTCAACGTTGGCCCCATTCATAGGTCATCGTTGCCCATCATGTACTCTAGCCCTAGTACAATATCTTTTAATAGTTGTTTCCTTTAAAATTCGACCGATCAGAAAATTAAAATGAAACGAGAAGAGCCCTAGTACAATGTATTTTAATAGTTGTACTCTAGACGAGAAGACCTGCAAACCCTTTTTGAAGTGTCATTATTATATAAAACTTCTTGCAACATCTGTAAAATGAAACATATTTATAGATTTTATAACGTCGCAATTCCAACGATCATTGACCAAATCAAAGTTGACTTGGTTAAAATACTAGGTGACCGTTGGAGGGGGGAAACCTAGTTTCCACAACGTCGCCATTGTGACCATTATCTTCACAAACGTGGCAAGAGAGACGAATATGTCACAAACGTGGCAAGAGAGATGAATATGTCACAAACGTGGCAAGAGAGACGACAACGTGGCAACAATGACGTCAACGTGGCAATAGCGACGTTATTGGGCAATATGGAAAAAAAAATTAAAATTTCCTCTATTTTTCGACAGTATGGCCAATTTTGTCCATAACGACGCAAATAAAACGTCGGAATTTTTATAATATGTACTAGTGAGGTTCTTTTTTTCCAAGCTATGTTCCAGATATTGGATCCACTCGACACACTGTGCATATGGATTAAATGTCTTCCTAGTTCCTCCTTTGCATATTTGTCCTTCCAGAGACAAGCCCATTGGGAATGCGTGTTGGTTATCCATCACCACCAGATCTTGGCTCCTAGGACTTTGCCCGATATCTATGGATCCCATAGTTCAAGTCCTCCTGCCATCTTTGGTAAACAGATGATGGTCCATGATACTAATGCCTATTTCTTTTGTTCTTTAGTTCCACCCTAGAGGAATGTTCGATGTATGGTTTTTTATTATTTTGAGGACGTACTTGGGGGATGCTAAGACAAAGAAGCAATAAATGGGCATTTCCTATAGGACAAATTTGATGAGGACCATTCTCCCTGCCAAGTTTAGGGTACTAAAGGACCAACAGTCTAATTTTTTTGCTATTATGGAGAGGAGGTCCTCCCAAGAAACCTGCTTTAATGAATTTTCCACTAGGGGAACTCCAAGGTATTTGGATGGAAGTAAGCAATGTTGATATCCTAGGATCCTTGTTAAGTGGGATTGAATTGTAGGAGGCATATTGAATAAGAAGAGTTGAGATTTATCTTGATTTATTGCCATTCCTGATGCTTCAGTGAAGTCATTGAGAACTTGTTTGATTTGTTGAGCTTCCCTGGCAGTTGGATTTGCCATTATCATTGCGTCATCAACAAATTGATGGTGAGTTGTTGGTTTCTCTTCTCCATGGAAATTGAGATCTTTCCACTTACCTTGATCTGTTGTTGCTTTGATGGAGCGACTGAGGCCTTTTTCCATTAGGATGAAGAGAAATGGTGATAGGGGGTCACCTTACAGAATTCCCCAAGAAGGGGAAAAGGTAGGTTGTTGATGTCAGAACTCAGAAATTCCAAAAACCAACAACTCAACCTCCCGTGGGGCTAGGCGAGAATGTCACCCTAGGCGAGAAGAGATGAGAATGTCACCCTAGGTGAGAAGAGATGAGAATGCCACCCTGGAGCCCAAGCATGAATTCATTTTGCTTTGTACTTTTCAATATTTAATTTTATGTGTTTTATGATTTTTATACTTTTTAACTTTTATAATGTTTATTGTGTTTTGTAAATAAAGTTAGAAAAAAATTATTACAAAAATAAAATATTTACAAGAAAACATTAAGGAAATGTTAATGATAACAAATAAGTATTAGTTTCTTGCATAACAAAGTGAGTAATTAAATAAAGACAAAGGAAATGTTATTATTTAACAAACTAATAAAAAAAACACGAGTAAAGTTAAGTAACAAAATTGTGATAATTGTTATAGCAAGCCAGTGATAAATAATGTACAACTATGATGAAAACAAACTAAAGATTAATGAAATAACATAACCCTAAATAATGAAAAAAATCAATTTGAAATTAGCTTTGTTTATTCATTTATATTTAGAATATTCTTATTAAAGAAATAAAAAGACGGTACATTATACATTAAGTGAAATGGAACTTAAAAGATTGATTTTTATTTGTTAAAAGCTTCATGAAACAAGGCTACATGGTAGCAAATACCCGCCGAAGTCTGAATACATGAAAACAATGCAAGAGAGTAACTACAATTACATTCATACAAATAAAATGAAAATGTTATTTAAATGAATTTGTAGTAAGGATATGAAATTTGTAGATTATTTGATATTTTGTATTGAATAAGTGTGGATATGAAAATATTATCTATAAGGATATTTTAATATATTTCACTTATATCTTTAACATAGAGAGTGGCGAGAGTCGTATTTTTCCTACATGTTTGCTCATGAAACTATGATCCTTCCTACATGTTTTCTCATGAAACTATGATCCTGGGTATGAACCGTGTAGGCATTGCTTCAATCTATGATGCACACCCATAGAATGATACACAACAAATTGTTCAAAGCAATAGGCATTTATGAGATGGCAGTGAGCACTGGGTTCAAAGCAGAGTGGTGGCAGTTGGATGTAGCTCAATTCCCACCATACACACTCCAGGCCTGAGCTAAGAAAATGATCGAATGACAATCACTATCAAAGCAGTAGGCGATATATATATATATATATATATATATATAGAGAGAGAGAGAGAGAGAGAGAGAGAGAGAGAGAGAGAGAGATACATTATATATAAATAATTAATGATGATAATAATATGCATAATTATATAACGTTAAATAGATATCTATATGGTAGAGTATATAATTATCATATCTATTATAAAGTTTTTATTCATAAATCTCTGTGCATTTGAAAATTCTCATTATTTTAATTATACCATAATAAAAAATAATAATATATATACTCAACAAATCACCTCTAAAACCTTGTTGAATTGCTCATTGTCTCTTCATCTCCATACCTCTTCATCTACATCTCCATACCTACTTAAAATCAACAAATGTAAATGTAAAGTACTTTAGTACAAGGAAAAAATTTAACTGTAAGCCCTTGTTGCAAATTTTTATGAGCTAAGGACTACTTTGCACACACTCTTGATAAAGATTAATTAAAAAAATAAAAATTTTATTAAATATGTTACAACAAACTTCTTAAAGAATCTTTACATTTAGTTATAGAAATATACTTAATTAATCTTTCTCTAAAGTTATAATAGTAAATTCATAATACCCTTGATAGTATGCACTACAAAACCACTTGAAAATGATTTGAATGAATTTGCTACTATACATAGTCTTAAGACAAATATGCAAAGGCTTCCTAATTATATATAATAGTATTTACATATAATACTATTATATAATTGATAATATAGTCGAATAGATCAATCTTAGTCCTCTTACTGTCTTCCTACTCCTCATCATCAATAAAATATGATGAAATATTTTATAATTAATTATAAATATATTTAATTATTTACCTTTACACTTTTAAAATATTTTTAAATAAAAAGAAAAAATAAATTAATTTTTTTGAAATTTTGATTATTCAAAATATGTTTTACACTATTTTTTTTTTTTTTTAATTTATAATATTATAAATTTTTTATTAATAAAAATAATAATTATTTTATAAAATATTAATACTTAATTTATTTTTATTTTATAATATTATTTTTTTTTTCTTTATTAAAAAAATAAAAATTATACTTCAAAATCTTATAACATAAAAACAACTACCATCAAAACATTAAAGTTTTATATTCAAACCATTATGATTTATTAACACTAATTACAAATACAAGAATCCACACATCACATGGAGTAAAGCCTCATAAGTGACAATAATTCAATCCCTAATCATTTAGTTCAAAACTTTTGTAATCTATAACATGTCAAATCTTCATAATTATTATATAGTATGATGAATAATTATATACAAATTTATGCCACCTTAATAATACTCATAATATACTATTAATTATATCATAAGGTATAATTATATAATTATACCTTATGATATAATTAATAGTATATTATGAGTATTATTAAGGTGTCATAAATTTGTATATAATTATTCATCATACTATTATGATGAATATATGATTTTTCTATTATGCTTAATATATGATTTTTCTAGTCAGCGAAATCTCAAATTCAGTGTAGTGACATGTCAAGACCCCCATTGAGCTTGAAAATTGATGTAGCATAGGTTACTTCCAAATAATGAGACCATATGTTTGGATTTATGAATTATCATTGGCTCAACAATAAGAGGTTTTAATAGCGAATGAGATCTTGCCAAAAAGGATTATAAATAATTGAAATAAATAAATAAAATCCATTATTAAGGTGTGACATTAGAAAACCATACAAATTTTGCATTTATGAATCGCCATTGGCTCGGCAATAAGAGATTTGTTTTAATAGCGAATAAGATCTTGCCAAAAAGGATTTTAAATAATTGAAACAAATAAAAAAAATCCATTGTTAAGGTGTGACATTAGAAAACCATACAATTTTTTTATCAATGCCTAGATTAATATGTAGTCAAGGGCGAACTAATCCCTATATACGAGCCTATCGGCAAGGTATAATAACAACAAGAAATAAAATGGAGACAATATTAAAAATCCAATGTAATTTTTATTAATGAAACCTTCACATATTTTTGAGACTTCTTCACTCATACGAGAATAGCCAAATACAAAGAAAATTAACAAAGAAGAGACATGTTTGAACAATGATCAATGAAGCTTCAAGGTAATCATCTGCACATGAGAAAAACTCGTTAATCATGAAAACATAAACAAACTATAGCAAACTGAAGCAAATGCACAAGTTACCTCAAAGAAACCATCAAACCATTTGCTAAGTTTCTCCTTATACTCTCCAAGCATCCCTGCGATCCACATCCAGTCAAATCCCAAAAATAAATATGTAAAGTATGAATGATGATAAGATTAGAATGATTTCTCTCATGCTCCTAGCATACCTCTCGTAATTTCCTCCTCCCCTTTGGGGGTTGTTTGCTGCTTATTTTATAGTGTTGAACAGTTTGAGTATTTGGGTTCGTTTGGAGTAACGAACTGAAAAGTAAACCGGTTGGAACCACCTTAGAAAATTTGTTCTTGTTTTCCCTTATTCACGTGTTAGTCTCTGCGTACGTTGTGGATAAACTTCTTCAATGGATTTGCGGATTAGCATCAAGCGGCAAAACATCTCTCTGCTGAATTAAAATGGAGTCCATCTGAATTATTAACATAACTAAAATAAAACCTAGGAGCTAAAACGACGATAACTTCGTTGTCTGCACCATCACTGTGTAAATCATAGAAGTTCATATTTTCCTCTGAAATTCTCTTATTCATGATTTTTCCAAGCCAAAGAAACTTTTTCATAGGGCGTTTCCCACTATTTAAAATCGTATATATGTATGAAACTTGTGTGAATATGGATTTACCCCGGGACTGTAACTGTGTTTTATCAAAACTTGCTTTCTTGTCCCTCTATTTAGATAGTCGGCAACTTCCATGCTCCAACACTATTGTTCGTTCTTTAAAAAAAATATTTTTAATATTACAGAGAGACAATACTCATTTTAAATGCATCGCGTGATAGAAATCTTGGAATTCGTCATTTTGTAAAAACCTTCTTAAACCTCATCAATGAGACGACCCCATTTCTTATATAAGATATGGTCTTTTGTGAAGTTACCACCATGATGAAACTCTTCACTTTGGACACAGAATGTGTAACACCCTGTTTCCCCCAGTTTGTAAATATAACTGGACTGGCCAAGGACTATGGAAAACTCATAAATATGAATTGTGATGTAAATGGACCTGCAGGAAGAGGTCATTGAATGTGAATAATATTTTGAATTTATTGCAGGACTGCTGAGATGGGATGTGCAGAAAAAGAGACCATGATGGCGGTGGAGGGCACTTGAAAGGGTGGTGTTAACTTCCACCAAGAATTAAATATCGTATTTGGACTCCATTGGCCCGAAGAGCCAAAAGCGGCTCGCTGGCCTTCAAAATTCAATGCCTCGCAGGCTGGTAGGAGATGGCTTGATGAGGGATGGGATGGTGAACCACCCATCCGTAGAGCCATCAGGCCTGATCGGCACGAGGGTAATCGTGCCACACGCAACCTCGCGAGAGGATAAGGCGTATGGCAGAAGCGATTAAGGGGGGGAGACGCGAGGGGAACTCTGGCAATTTTTATGCAGAGTGAGTGATAGCAGGGAGGGAGGATTGCAACCTTCGCTCCTGGTCACTGGCAGACGGAGAGACGCAGTCTCAGAGCATCGTGGTCTCAGGTCGGGGGTGGCTAGTGGTAAATCTTTTGGGAGTCGTTGAGCCTACGGTTGGGTGGAAACGAGCACCCCTCTCAGCAGTTACACCCACTTCTGAAGCTATTTTCTGATAAGTGTTTTGTCTCTGGCATCTGGATAGATATATATATATATGTATGCTTACTCTGATGATTATGCTTACAACCTGAGAAACTGTGAATGAATTCATTGTAAGAATGTTTGTAGGACGTTTTGATCAATATTAGCAGTTGTAAAATTGTATGGAAGGGATTATATATGGCATATGTCCTCATGAATTGTTATTTACATATGTACTGGTCTATATCAGACTTCATGTCTAGACCTCGGTTGAACGATATCCTTTTGACCTCAGTAAGTACTCTGAGTAAGTCTCCCCATAGAGATACTCTCCTTGAATAACCGCTCAAGAACCCGGCAAGTAAATGGGAAGGCGTAAAAACCTTGGAACTCTATAAGAGGAAAAATGCTCCTTTTAGAAACCCGAGATGGCAGCTTGAGGAGGGAATATCAAATCGACGGATGAGACCCCGTCAGGAGATCAGTGGTCATCCATGACCGTCAGATCGGAAGGAGAGGAAGAAGTGTTAAGAGCCTGAACCTTGATAGACGATGATCGACGGATGAGATTTCGTCGGGGAAATCTGCGGTTTCCCCACGACGGATTGAGTAGTAGGAGAAAGTAGAGAGTTAAAGGCCTTACTACGGGGCTTCCCTGTGTCTCCGTGGGTAGTGGAGAGTTTAGGACCGTAGATCCTCACAATCCAGGAGAATATCTGGACGTTGATTTTCCACGTCCACGAAGTAGTGGAAGAGTACATAAGGCGAGACAGATCTGAGCCGTTAGATCTTAGCTGAAGGAACCCGACAGCCATTGGATCTGATAAGAGATGCCCGGGTTTAGCCCTTCTCACGCCAGGCAGACATCTCGACAAGCATCGGGATATCAACGTTCGGGAAATCGGGAGTCACGATGACATGTAATCGGGAACCTCTATAGGAGAAGTCTCGGGAGTGATCTGGACCGTCCATCCCTTTAGGACAGGTGGCAGAGATCCAGGGAACTTGTGAACTCGGAGGTTCGCAAGATGGGAGTCCAAAAGTTGGATGTTCCAAGTCGCGAGTGGCGAGGTCACGAAAGGATATGAGCCGTCCATCCGAGGAGGACAGGTGGCAGAGATCCAGGGAACTCGTGAACTCGAAGGTTCGCAAGATGGGAGTCCAAAAGTTGGATGTTCCAAGTCACGAGTGGTGAGGTCACGAAAGGATCCGAGTCGTCCATCCGAGGAGGACAGGTGGCAGAGATCCAGGGAACTCGTGGACTCAGAGGTTCGCGAGATGGGAGTCCAAAAGTTGGACGTTCCAAGTCGTGAGTGGCGAGGTCATGAAAGGATCCGAGCCGTCCATCCGAGGAGGACAGGTGGCAGAGATCGAGAGATCTCACGAACTCGGGGGTTCGCAGGGTGGACGCCCAAGTAATTGGTGTTAGAAGTCGCGAGGCGCGAGGACACGAAGCGACGAAGCCACAAGAGGATCAGAGTCGTCCATCCGAGGAGGACAGGTGGCAGATATCCAGGGATCTCACTACCTTGGAGGTTCGCAAGGTAAGAACCCAAAGGTTGGGTGCTCCAATTCGCGAGTAGCGAAGTGCCGAGAGCCAAGCATGAGAGAACACATGGAAATACGTCAAGGTGGGGCCCGCGTGATTGACGAGTGGACCCGCCTCGCCTAGCGAAGGGAGTCAATGCTCTGTTGACTCCTCGTGTCTCGGGGATTCGCGGGAGAAGGGCATGAAAGCTCAACACTTGGACTTACGAAGTCACGAGTAGCGAGAGGAGCTAGAGTTTAGCCTAGCCGACGGTCATGCGTAGAGGACGCTGATAGAAGGAAGCTATACCCATTTCATGATCTCGGGTATTGGCGATTTGGGAGAGAGACTGGAGGGCCTTTGATTCATGACTCCCGAGGTCGCGAGTTGTGGAAGGCGCCTGGTTTGTTTGGCCTGTGGTCCTAACCCACGATCACAAGGAGGTGAACAGGGAAAAACTAGCCCGCACTAGACCCCCGTAGGACTTCGGGGATTCTGTTCCTTGAGGAAGAACGAAAATTTTTAGTATTTAAGTAGTGGACATGTTACAAAGTGGTATCAGAGCATGGTTACAACACTCGGCCTGATTGGGCTCATGCACGACTCACGCATAAACTCCGTTCGAAGCACTCCTATGAGGAGTAACCCCCTGACTTAACTATTTTCGTCCAGGATTAAGAACTTGGAAAATGAAAACCCGACTATGTATGCATGTGAAAAAGTTATGAAATTATGCACAAATTATAAAATGCATTTAACTCTTGACTAATATTCAGTTTTTTTCTTTTCACTCAAGCGGACGATCAACCGCGGGAATCTACAAACGTAGAGCATGGTGACTCACCAAGAGGTGGGAGAAGGCTCCCACAATAGAGATGAAGAGTCTGACGAAAGAAGAGCAATAGGAACCCCTCCAGACCTAGCTAAGACTGTAAGGAGTCTCATGGTCGAATTGCAAAGCTGCAAGGCCGATAATGAAAGAATGATGAAAGAACAAGAAAAGCAAACCGAGATCAATGCAGTTTTACTGTAGAGCTTATCCGACCTACAGCAAAAAATGCAGCATGAACCTGAGATGCAGAATCATGGTCGTATCAGTGGTCATACTGAGAGAAGCACGTCAAGAAAGGTCCACCCCAGAGGTAAAGGACCAGTGCCAGACGATTCCACTGAGAAGGAAGCTGGTGATTCAGAAGGCTCTTCCAGCAGCAGGACCAGTTCCTATGCTCAAAAGAAATAGAAGAAGCAAAAGACTTCTAAGAGTCATAAATTTGAGGAATTCAAAAAGGCCAAACCTCCCTCCTTCGACGGCGAGATAAAGAAGGGAGAGGAAGTTGAGGCTTGGCTACTTGGACTGAAGAAATATTTCAGAGTCCATGAT
>ML792499.1:261473-281270 GCA_009831015.1 Picea engelmannii | reverse complement strand
TAACTTCCACCGAGAATTAAATACCGTATTTGGACTCCACTGGCCCGGAGAACCAAAAGCGGCTCGCTGGCCCTGAAAATTCAATGCCTCGCAGGCTGGTAGGAGATGGCTTGATGAGGGATGGGATGGTGAACCACCCGTCCGTAGAGCCGTCAGGCCTGATCGGTGTGAGGGTAATCGTGCCACACGTAACCTCGCGAGAGGATAAAGCGTATGGCAGAAGCGATTAAGGGGGGAAACGCGAGGGGAACTCTGGAAATTTTTACACAGAGTGAGTGATAGCAGGGAGGGAGGATTGCAACCTTCGCTCCTGGTCACTGGAAGATGGAGAGACGTAGTCTTAGAGCATCGTGGTCTCAGCTCGGGGGTGGCTAGTGGTAAATCTTTTGGGAGTCGATGAGCCTACGGTTGGGTGGAAACGAGAACCCCTCTCAGCAGTTACACCCACTTCTGAAGCTATTTTCTGATAAGTGTTTTGCCTCTGGCATCTGGATAGATATATATATATATATATATGTATGCTTACTCTGATGATTATGCTTAAAACCTGTGAAACTGTGAATGAATTCATTGTAAGAATGTTTGTAGGACGTTTTGATCAATATTAGCAGTTGTAAAATTGTATGGAAGGGATTATATATGGCATATGTCCTCATGAATTGTTATTTACATATGTACTGGTCTATATCAGACTTCATGTCTGGACCTTGGTTGAACGATATCCTTTTGACCTCAGTAAGTACTCTAAGTAAGTCTCCCCATAGAGATACTCTCCATGAATAACCCCTCAAGAACCCGGCAAGTAAATGGGAAGGCGTAAAAACCTTGGAACTCTGTAAGAGGAAAAACGCTCCTTTTAGAAACCCAAGATGGCAGCTTGAGGAGGGAATATCAAATCAACGGATGAGACCCCGTCGGGAGATCAGTGGCCATCCATGACCGTCAGATCGGAAGGAGAGGAAGAAGTGTTAAGAGCCTGAACCTTGATAGACGATGATCGACGGATGAGATTTCGTCGGGGAAATCTGTGGTTTCCCCACGACGGATTGAGTAGTAGGAGAAAGTAGAGAGTTAAAGGCCTTACTACAGGGCTTCCCTATGTCTCCGTGGGTAGTGGAGAGTTTAGGACTGTAGATCCTCACGGTCCAGGAGAATATCTGGACGTTGATTTTCCACGTCCACGAAGTAGTGGAAGAGTACATAAGGAGGGACAGATCTGAGCCGTTAGATCTTAGCTGAAGGAACCTGACAGCCATTGTATCTGATAAGAGATGCCTGGGTTTAGCCCTTCTCACGCCAGGCAGACATCCCGACAGGCATCGGGATATCAGTGTTCGGGAAATCGGGAGTCACGATGACATGTAATCGGGAACCTCTATAGGAGAAGTCCCGGGAGTGATCTGGACCGTCCATCCCTTTAAGACAGGTGGCAGAGATCCAGGGAACTTGTGAACTCAGAGGTTCGCAAGATGGGAGTCCAAAAGTTGGATGTTCCAAGTCGCGAGTGGTGAGGTCACGAAAGGATCTGAGCCATCCATCCGAGGAGGACAGGTGGCAGAGATCCAGGGAACTCGTGAACTCGGAGGTTCGCAAGATGGGAGTCCAAAAGTTGGATGTTCCAAGTCGCGAGTGGCGAGGTCATGAAAGGATCTGAGCCATCCATCCGAGGAAGACAGGTGGCAGAGATCCAGGGAACTCGTGGACTCAGAGGTTCACGAGATGGGAGTCCAAAAGTTGGACGTTCCAAGTCACGAGTGGCGAGGTCACGAAAGGATCCGAGCTGTCCATCTGAGGAGGACAGGTGGCAGAGATCAAGAGATCTCGCGAACTCGAGAGTTTGCAGGGTGGACGCCCAAGTAATTGGTGTTAGAAGTCGCGAGGTGCGAGGACACAAAGCGACGAAGCCATGAGAGGATTAGAGCCATCCATCCAAGGAGGACAGGTGGCAGAGATCCAGGGATCTCGCTACCTCGGAGGTTCGCGAGGTAAGAACCCAAAGGTTGGGTGCTCCAAGTCGCGAGTAGCGAAGTGCCGAGAGCCAAGCACGAGAGAACACATGGCAATACGTCAAGGTGGGGCCTACGTGATTGACAGGTGGACCCGCCTCGCCTAGCGAAGGGAGTCAATGCTCCGTTGACTCCTCGTGTCTCGGGGATTCGCGGGAGAAGGGCATGAAATCTCAACACTTGGACTTACGAAGTCACGAGTAGCGAGAGGAGCTAGAGTTTAGCCTAGCCGACAGTCATGCGTAGAGGACACCGATAGAAGGAAGCTATACCCATTTTGTGATCTCGGGTATCGGCGATTTGGGAGAGAGACTGGAGGGCCTTTGATTCACGACTCGCGAGGTCGTGAGTTGTGAAAGGCGCTTGGTTTGTTTGGCCTGTGGTCCTAACCCACAATCACAGGGAGGTGAACAGGGAAAAACTAGCCCGCACTAGACCCCCGTAGGACTTCGGGGATTCTGTTCCTTGAGGAAGAACCAAAATTTTTATTATTTAGGTAGTGGACATGTTACAGAATGCCAATTGAAAATTGTCAAATCGGTGACCAATACAATTTCCATGAAAAAAAGGTATGGTAAGTTTATGAATTTTAGATACTTGACTCACTCTCCCTTTATGGTAATAAGGTGAATCATAGGATGATGAAGTAAGGAGGTGTATATGAGAACAATGGGTGAATGCAAAATAGTATATGAGAAGTGAAATGGGATCTAAATTTGCGATAATTCAAGAGCCTCAACAATTTTGTCAAGTACCATATCATCCTTGCCGAATGTACTTGTGTCCATTTGAGAGCATGTAAATGTGCAATTTCAAAACTAACCAATGACCATCATTGTTCATACATTAGTAAATACTCATTATAATCAATAAAACATTCTCGAATGGAGAAAAGCTTGAAGATATCATCAAGCCATCTAAGGTCCAAAATAGATTGGCGAACTTTTAAACATATGGTAGCAGATCGACGAGAGTGCGCAAAATTCTGTGCAATCAAATGTGAAATGAGGGGGAGCCTGGCAACGCTTTGTCGACTAAGTACCGTCGACCAAAACTCTAGTCAACATAGGCGAGGTGGATCTGTTGACAAGAATGGAGAAAAAAGCAGTAGAGAGCAAAAACATAATCCACTGGGTCCAGTGTAAGGAGACGTCGAAGGCAATGAGCATATTATGGACAATAGTCTCAGCTAAGGTTGTCGAATGTTTTGGACATATCGAGCTTGATAAGCATTCCTAGATTTCTGGTTGATTTTAAAGAGTGAATGAGTTCGTGGGCCAAAATAATGCTATCTAGAATATATCTTCCTTCCATGAATATAGATTACTCTTGGGAGATGAAGGACGAAAGAAGAGGCTTGAGGTGATTTGCAATAATTTTGGTTATGATTTTGTAGATAACATTGTAGAGAGAAATAGGTCTAAATTTGTTGGGGTTCTCAACCTTGTCCTCTTTAGGGATTAAGGTGAGGAAGGTAGATTTGAAGGTCAGAAGGACCTTCAGGAATTTCTGAGAGTCTTCAACCACTTCCAAAACATCATGTTTTATGAAAGAACAACAAGCATGGAAAAAGTCAGTAGTAAAACCATCAGGGCCAAGGGATTTACCTTTGGGAATTTCCATTACAGCATGTTCAACTTCCTTGATGGATATTTTCCTCATCAAAGCCTCATTGTGTTCTTCGGTTACTAGCTTTGGAATATGCTGAGTTATTTTCCGGATTGTTGCTTGTCTATCTTTTTGAGGTTCTGCTAGAAAGGTGTTGCAATATTGAATTAACTTTTTTTTTATGTCTTGGTGATTGCAGAGTTAGTTTCCTTGTCTGTCTCGAAGATATGTGATTTTTTTATGGTGCACGCGTTCGAGCATTGATGTATGGGAAAATTTGGTATTTCTCTCGCCTTCTTTTAGCCATTGAACTCTGGATTTTTTCCGCCACTTCTCCTCTTTCTTTTCCCTAATAGATATTTGGGCACTAAGATTGGTTTCTTCAGCTGTAAGCTCCTCAGATCGACCATTCATGATCATTCTTTGTTGTAAATGCTTCATGTTGTCAAAGAGTTGGTGTTTGGCTTGGAAGATGTCACTGAATTCTTCTTTATTCCAAATATTCAGTTGTTGTTTTAGGTTTTTTAGACGTTGTTGAAATCTGTACATGGGAGATCTAGAGGGAATTGTTCTTGCTTTCCACCAGTTAGCAATATTCGCTTGGAAAGAGGGATGATCAAGCCATAATTGTTCAAAACGGAAGGGGTGGTTTTTTGCATTGGCTTGAATGTCGATGTCAATGTAGATTGGCCAATGGTTAGAGCCATGGAAGGGAGTAATGGAGGCTTCGATGGAAATATTCTTGTGCATAAGGGATTATAGACAAGGAATCGGTCCAATCGAGAAGAAATTTGATGGGCACCACTACGATGATTATTTCAGGTGAAGATATCGTTTCTGATTTCCCAAACTACCAAATTAAGATTGTTGGGTATGTGTTATATTCTTTGGACAAGTTATGGTGTTTGCGTTGTGCCGGGTGTGCAGGGGGGTTCGGGGGCAATGCCCCCGAGAAAAAAAATTTTGCCTCGAGAAACGTGTCACATATTTAGGTGGTTTTTCGGCACATGGTTTCTTTGTCGATGGTTTTCTATTTCTGGTTAAGGAATTAGGGTTGTTGACTAATCCAAGTCATTGGGTTAGGGTTTTGGATGTCGCTGGCTCCTATATGTATATTGTATTGTAAACAATGTATCACTAAGAATGAATATAGAATATGTTGGTTTTCCCAGTTTGGGTTTCTAGGGGAAAAATCTTTGTGTAATGTTTGTATTTGCCATTGTATATTTTATGTTCTTTTACTGAAAATTTGTTTGGAGTAAATATTGTACAAGGTTAAAATTTACAAAGATCACAGATGGTCTCCTTGAAGCGGTCAAAATATTGCTCAAGGTGATTTATATCCCCTTGTTTTTTAGAAAGAGAGGTGATTAGGTTGAAGTCTCCTCCCATTATCCAGGGCGAGTCGTTGATGAGAGGTTTTAGATGGAGCAGAGAGTTGAGAAAGGATAGCTTATCTGAGAGAATATGTGGGTCGTAGACATTGGAGATGAAAATGACTTGGTCTAATCCTAATGCTTGGAAATTGGTGGAAATTGATTGTCCAGTGGTGAATAAGTTAGAGAGGATGATTTCAGCAGGGTGCCAAAGGATCACCAAGCCTCCAAAGGCTCCATTTGCGTTGATAGTTATTGATTGATAGCCTCACCAACATTTGGAGGCTATCTGCTCCAAGGTTTTAAAGGGGAATTTAGTTTCTTGAATCATTAATATGAATGGTTTTTCTTCAAAGATTAGAGACTCCATAGCTCTATGTTTGCTTGGGCCATTAATACCTCTAATATTCCAGAAGGTTATTTTCATTGGGATGGGTGGGGATGGGGTGAGAATTTTTCTACTCTTGATTCAAGCCAAATTGACTAGGAGTTACCCTAGTTCTTGGAGGAGTTGTTTATTGGTGGGTCGACCTCTCTTTTTGTCTTATTTAGTGGATTTGGTTGCTTCTTTAGCTGTGGAATTATTTATACCTAGAGTAGAAGAGGTGGAATACTTACCTTTTTGAGATGTCGTTGCCTTGTCTTTGGATTTTGATTTGAGGAGAGAAGATTTTAGGAGTTGGATTTGTTTGTCTGGAATGGAATGTGCTTCTTATCATTCACAGGTTGCGGCTGCACTTTGTAGATCTAGCTCTTCAAGTTTTATTTCTTCTCCATCTTCCATATCCACTTTGTATCCTTCATTGCAGGCCATTTCTTCATCTTGACCTAGAGTTATGGGTTCATTTTGATTGGGATCTTCAACCTTGTTCTCAAGAGGAAGAGGATATGAGCTTGTTGGTTTACTGCTTATCTGCTTTTGTTGCTCCTCATTCATCGTTTTTGTGGTTTGTTCATAGATGGTCGCCAATTTTTCAAAGTTGTTGTTGGTACGATGTCCTTTTGGAGTTCGATGAGTTGCAATTTTCCTTAGAATATTTCTTTCAGTGGGAACTTTTTCAAATCCCTCTTCATCCTTAGCTTGTTGAGGATTGGATTGTTCAGACTACTTATTCAGAGGACAATCCCTGAAGAGATGTCCATGAATATGGCATTTGCGGCACCAAAATGGGATATGTTTGTAGTCAATAGTTTGAATCCATTCTGTGTCTCGGTATTTTAGACTGATGGATGTCGGCAGTGCCCACAAGACATTAATGTATACGTAGATTCATACATATGAAGTGTAGCGACCTTGTTGATTTGCATCAACAATCCGAACAAACGTACCCAATGTGTTACCTATTCCTTCCAGGATCTTTGGGTGCCAGTATTCTTGCAAAAGAGAATAAAGGTGGATATAGATGAGGGTGGAAGTGAAGTATTATTTGTCAGGGTTGAAGTTTTCTTTCCATAGGCGAAAAGACAGACCAACATAATTGAATAAGTAAGGATCGTTTTGAAAGATCCTTTCCCAGTCTTCGACTTGATTAAAGATGATTGTAAAGAATCCCTTGGATCCCAAATTTATCTCAATGTTGCCTTTTGGATTCCAAAGAATCTTGATCCACCAGAGAAGATCTCTCTTTGATGGCTAGAGACCCATGAATTTACAAATTAGAGCATGATCTTGCATGAATTGAATATTTTGGCCAAGAGCTGAGGTTTGGATTTCATACTACGAGATCTCTATTGTTTGGGGAGTACTGGTTGTAGATCTTCGTTTCTCACGGGTCTTGGTACCCTTATCTTTCGGGTTCTACAGTTCTTCCTTCAGAGGGGCTTAAGTCACTTTTTCTTTGTCCATTGGACAAGGGATTTCAGAGGCTTTAGGAGGATGCAATATTTTCTACTAGGATGGAGAGTGGTTGCTCCCAGCTACGACGTTACGGTAGGAGGGGGCAGTGACTCCCTCGATGGAGGTTGTTATTGATGAGATCAAAGTTTCTTGAAGGATACAGAGCAAAACCTAGATCAGATCGATGTTCATGATTCTCCACGATTAGAGATTTTTAATAAGGGATTAAACATTGAATTTAAAAGACAATCCAACTTATCTGCTCAATCTTGCCCAGAATTTGTGAATACACAATTTATGGTTCAAGGAGAATATTGTTGTACTGAAATCCCAAAATACACAGACAAACCACAAGCTATTAAGAGAATTCATCAAGGAATATTTCATTATGGAGGAGGATAAGGGCCGATATCATATTCCTATGATAAGGATCAATCATTGATTACATTAGAAAATTTTCAACACTGGTCTTTAAGTTCTTCAAAAAGTTAAATTCCAACATACTCATAGCGACAAAGGAAAATTGGGACAAGCCTATTCTTTTCAAATTGTTTGAATTCATAATCCATTGTCAAATGATAATTTTCTTTTATTCACTTGAGATTGATATCACCTATAGACAAGGAAAAAAGATAGCCTTCACAAAACAAGCATGGTACTTAGAACCTTAGACTTAGGGTTGTAACAAATAAGTGTGAATCTGGTTCAAAACTTTGTGTGAGATTAAACCGTTCAAAACATCCATTGCCCTGGTTTTCGATATAGTGGTAGGCATATTATTTCATGTGGCAAAGGTTTTGTTCCAGATACAATCACGGTGTGTGTGTGTGTGTGTTCAAGATATCTTACCTAACAGTTCCCTCTGGATGGTGCCTTTGATCGGATAGAATACTTCATTTGAAATGGTGAACTTGGTCACATAAATTGTCAAGTGGTGTGCATTAATATGGTATTCATTAATAGGAATCCTCCATCTCATTAATACAAGCATGAGTTTCTTCAAGCATATTAGTACAAATCCTCCATCTCATTAATATAAGCATGAGTTTCTCTTAACAAGTGCATCATACTTCTCAAAAGCATAAATTTGCAATACCAAGCCAAATGTGTACTAGTTCATACACAATACAATGGTTAAGTGGAGGCAATAATTCATTGATAAGTTATGGGATATTTCATAGATAAATTTTAAATTAAAGCCATAAGGACAACATAGAAAATAAGGTATGTATAAAGAGTATAATAGACCATAGATGATAGAGAAACATGGCCAACAAGATAGTTCACAATGTCTGAGAGACTCACATGATTTTAGTCAACATCAAAAAACTACTCTAATAAAAAAATGAGAGAGACGAAGAAATATTTAAAAAAAACTACAATAATCAAACAATTAGAGAGATAAATAAATTTTTCTTTTTCTAAAAAGGCAATACCCATATATGAAATTATGTTTTAGCCTATAAGAGAACAAAATATCTGAGTTGATATTGATTTCACATGCATGGTCTATGCTTTTTTCAATGATCTCGTAGTTCTTGACAAATGAATTTTGATGCGGGAATGTTGGCCAATAATAACTCTAACTGACGTGAACTATGATCGACAAGAACTTTGATGTAGGAACTCTGATTGACATGAATTTTCACATAGGAACTTTGATGGAAGAACTCTAACCAACAAATGTTGGTTAGATTCCTTATTAGTTAGAGTTCCAAGGAACTTTCATGACTAGGGAACTATGAAGGAACAGTACTGACAGAAAATATAACCGAGAAAGGAACTCTGACTGAGTTCATGTTTCTATTCCTTTGTTCAAAAGTCCTTCATCGATTAGAGTTCTTATCTTGACTATCAGTCATAGTTCCATTAAAGTTATTGTCGATCATTTTTCTTGTCGATTAGGGTTGCAAGGAACTTTCCTGACCTCTTAAGAACTTTGACCAAGGAACTATGAAGGACAATGAACTCTAACCAACATGAACTCTCATTGTCGGGGACTTTGACTCAATTCTTATTTATGTTCCTTCATCAATCAAAGTTCCTTCTAGTCATAGTTACAGGGAATTTTCTTTACTTGGAACTCTGACCATGGATCTATGAAGGAACTCTTAGTGATAGGAACCATTACCGACAGGAACTTTGATTGAAAAGAATTTTGACATAAGGAACTATGTTTGATAGAAACTTTAACCAACATGAAATTTAACCAAGGAACTATGAAGGCACCACTTTCATTGATATAGGAAAATTACCAATAGGAACTCTGGTCGAGAAATTGTGACTAACATGAACTATGACCAATAGGAACTACTTTGACAAAGAAATTATGATCGACGAGAACTGTGATGAAATAACTATGACCGACAAATGTTGGTTAGAGTTATTCATTTGTCAAAGTTCTTCTTGTGTCCTTCATTATATTTCTTGTCTTGACTGTTAGTCATAGTTCCTTCATCAAAGTTCTTTTCGGTCATAGTTCTTGTTGGTTAGAGTTCTAGGGATCTTTCCTAACTTCCTAGGAACTTTGACCAGGGAACTTTAAAGGATAAGTACTTTAACTAACAAGAACATTGACTTAGCTTCTATTCCTATTCCTTTGTCCAAAGTTTTTTTGTTAGTGAAATTTCCTGTCAATCATAGTTCCAGGGAAGTTTCCTAACTAGGAACTTTGACCAAGGAACTATGTAGGAACTTCGACTTATAAGAAATTTCATGCAAGGAACTTATGACCAATGAGAATGTTGATGCATGGAACTATGACAATATTACATTTTTTTCCCTTTATTGGGGAAGTCATGTGGGTTCAACTCAAGTGATTGTGAGGAAAATTGTTATCCTCCCTACCTAGCTTCAAATCCCTAACATGACTCTCTTTGTAAGTTGATGATTGATTCTCGTGATCATCATGAGAATGTTGACAAAGCTTCAAGTTTCTCAAAATATATATTTCAAGTAAAAAAGTGTTATAATTTTTTTGAAACCAACATATGATGATGTAAGCATTACTCATGTGACAACCTCTATAACATACTAAGTTGTAGAAGCATCTTTCAATACATTAAAGGTCATTTGTATAAGTAAATAATACATTAAAAATGTTAACGGTTAATTTAATTGGTAAATGATCTTGTGCTAAGTCTACATAGTTCTCAAGATCAAATTTCATGTGATTATCAAAAATCTACATAGTTTATGATTGATTCACTTCTATTTGAAAATTCATAAGAAAAAGAGATATTTATAAAAATTGTCATGATACCAACACTTTCATTTTTCACTTATATATTTCATAACAAAATAAAATTATTTACTTAAATAATGATATTTAAGTAAATAAATACATAAAAATAACATTTTTAAATTAAATTAAAATCAATGGTAAATATTTTAATTTCTTAGAAAGGAGAGTCATGTTCCAATTATATAAAACACATTTTAATTTCTTATGAATGATAGACATGTTCGAATTATATAAAACACAAATTGGGTCCACATAATAGATATGTAATCAAAAAGATATTTTAAGCACAAAATTGTGTAATGGTCTTTTAAGTAATATAAGAGTTAAGAGTTGTTTCTATGAGGAAACAAGACATCAAACATGAATTGGGTCGCGACAATAGATGTCATAATCACTAAGAGTTTTGAACACAAATTGTGTTATAACTTTTCTATTTTTTTTTTATCTAAGGGTCACTTATTTAACCTTTTCCCTTATTTGAGGGTTACTTGTATAAGTAAATGGTACATAAGCCCAAGATTGGTTTATTATAACGAACATCGTAATCATTACAACTTTTTATACACAAAATTCTATTATTAGTTTTTTAAAATCTTATTTAATAATAGGTTTGAGGTCTTATTATAAGCTTCATTTTTCCCGAATGTTTGTCATAAATATTTTTCATTCACTTAAACTAATCTTTTGACCAACAATAATAATGGTTTTGACAAATGCCAACTTGACATTGCCATCCTTGAACCACCTTCCCACCACCACCATTGTTGTACCCCTTTTTATGCCTTCTTCAATTTCTAGAGTAAGGTAACAATTTTTATTTAGAGAATTTGAGGCTTTAATGAAAGGAATTTAGCTCAATTACACATGCCACTACTAAATCTGTGTTATTTAGTGTGTTTGAAGCGGATATGGAATTGTGAAAAGAACACTCCCTAAAACAAGATTAATCATTATTAACTTATGGATTAGTAGTTTCTTGAATTTCAAATCCCATTTTACTGTTATCAATTACTCTCTGAGAACTTTAATTTTGTGGCTCTTGAAACAAAGTCACCATCAGTATCATAAGCAACACACTTTTTGGTAAATTCTGTAAAAGATTAAATAATTCATATATTTTGTATATTATTTTATACAGTATGTAGATTCGAGAAGAGAAATAAGTTAATAACAAAAATGTATATGAGATGACGTGTTGAATATAAGTTAATGAACAAGTTTACCAATTTATATATATAGAGAGAATGAATTTGTGTTAATATATTTTCTTTATAAGTGATATACTATTTTATTGTAGTTCTCGATTACAAAACCATATTAGGAAACTTATGACTTAGCAAGGGATGAGACGTCTCGAAGTCCACCAGGATGGACTTTTATCCCAGGGGGCATCTACCCTTCTAGCCTTATCACAATAGACCAACATGTCCACTTTGAGGGAATTGAACCTGGGTGGGGAGGATAAGAGACATGCTACCTAACCACCCAAGCTATGAACCCAGGACAATTTGAACCAACAAATTTCAAGGTGTAGATCGTTGAGGGGTTATGGGATCAAGTTTAATAGAATTCTTCTAGGTTAAGAGTATATGTTGTACTTCAAAAACATTTACTCCGAGTGTTATTGAAGGATAGTGAGGAAGTGTGTGGAGCGTTTCCTAGAGAATATTTTGCATGGAAAAAAGGTCCAAGGGTTAGCTCAATCAGTTGGACCATTTTCCAAAGACATGTTACTAATGGGGAGGTCAAAAGTTTCAATTCGGTCAATTCCCTCAGGGTCACCAACCACTCTTGCAACTAGTGGCTGACATTATCTTCCATCGAGATATTCCAGGGAAAAGGGGGAATCTCATGAACTTTTCCTTCAAACAAAATAAAAAGTGCATGATACATCAACGTATCACTACCTGGGGAATTTGGATTTCAAGGAATGACATTTTATTTGAAGATAAATTTCTCATCTCTATAGTCTTGAGAGTTAGTTCAAGTAGTCATGAGCTAGACATGATATCTCTCCCCCAAAGTTGGGGAGGTCACAAGTTCAACTCTCTTGATCCCCTCGAGGTTAGGGTCCATGATCAGGGCCAACAACTTACCTTGTTTACCATCCATGGATCATGGGGAAGTACTCGAAGGTTTTTTCTTAACAAAAATATCTCTCATCCCTGTAAAAGTTTTTCGCATAATCAACTTAGTTTATGAAGACTGAAATCATCCCCCATTCATAAACCTCCAAGACAAGTCACCCCCTGTTCAAGTTGACAAAAATATTTCTTGGGAGTTTTCAATGGTGTTGGCTAAGGCAATATTGAGCTTTGTGAGGCCAGTGGTGCTTTATATTTGTTGGATTCTCATTTATTTACTTTCAAAGTATGTTTAGGATATGGCTCAAACAACCAGGGAAAATTAAGACTGGCAACATTATTAAGGATTGCATTGGAGAAAGATATATTGAGCTTACAAGTTGCGGTGACTCCAAGCTTTGTCTTGATTGAATCAATGTAATTTATTCTTCAAACAACATTTTCTTACAATCAGTTCTAGACTAGATGAAGATATTAAAAGAAGGTTATCTCCTTTTGTCATCCTTATCGACTTATGAGGTGTTGCCACTATCCATTGATGTGTTGTTAGTGAGATCTAGATATAGAGGTGGCCAAATACATGTACTATAAATTTATACCATGGGATGAATACAAGAATCGAAAATGGATTAAATCATTTTCCACCAATTTCGTGTGTCTTACTTGTCGTGTTCCTTAACATGGTATTAGAAGGGTTATGGTCTTAAGGGCATGATAGCACCATGGTAGTTTTCTATGGGAGGTAAAGAATTGTGACTCCTTCATGGTATTCATCCATGAGTGATATAGTCAATGGTAAAGAAAATGCAAGAGCTAAGTTGAATACAAGTTCATGGCAGTGATCCATTTGTTAGTATCAGCAAGGTAGATCCGCATATGGAAAGTTCTAACAAATTTCACTTCTCAATCAATCTAAAGAGCCATGAGCACATTATCCTTGCATTATTAATGTGGATTTGATCTTGGCCAAGGCATATGTGGCAAGGCATTGCAAAAATTTAAGGTAAATCTAAATCTTTATGTTTGAGGAGAGTTTAGCATACTCGATGGGATATGTAGCAAAAAAATAGGTTGTTAATTTAAAGGATCCACGCATGATCTTAAGCAAGAATTCGTTATATATCTTTCTTAGAACTTTAAATAGGTCGATCTTCTCCCTTGTTGTGTATGCACAAATATTTTATTGCAATTCCAGATCTGCAAATTATTCAGAACTTTAAGATAACATTCCTATTGCTAACCAAAGCATTTTGATCAGAATCTAAGGTCACAATGATAAACCTCTAAGCACATCATGCCATCCAAAACATTTTGTTGACAGATGGAGTTTTCCAAAACTGTGCAATCCATCCTTTCCTTAAATGTTCAAGTACATGTCAAAATCAAAACCCACACACACGATATCGATTTTTCATATTCCTCCATCAATCTATGATTGACTCACATAAGTCACGGGGGAATTGTAGCATAACCATTTGGAATGAGAAACCTCCTCACTGGGTTCGTCTTCTTCATCACAATTGCCCTCTTTTTAATTTAACACAATGGAAAATTATTTTTTTAACAACTTTCTAAGTATCCCGGGAATCCCTAATCCAATTCACTTTCAATTTTTTGTGAATGCCTAATTATTGGCCTTGGGATTTGACAACTTAAATTAGGATGCCTAAGTAGCCCAACTTCATATTTTTGCAAGAATTAGGAACCCTGTGCAACCTAGTGTAATGGGGATTCTTGATTTATGAGTAGCCTACCTTCAGCTTGAATCCCAAATGGATAACACGTTTCTTGGAATTCTTTCTAACCATTGTAATGGATTGAGACATGTGAGCACTACCTTGTCACCCACAAGTGTAAGCCAGATTTGAGGGGATTCTGTATTTCTCTCTCCATTGGTTATGAATATGTCTCAACTTGAAATAAACAAGAATCCCAATGCCTCATCCACATAGTCTGCAAGTTTGGTATCTCCCTATTCACTATGATTTATGAAATCCAAATTTTATACCGCAATCTATGTAACAAATGGCGTGCCTCTCCTTGTGCCTTTTTTTTCCATAGGCACCAGTAGAAGACCAATAAAAAATTGCTCTGATTTGTTTACTTTTTGCATTCTTCAATTTTGGAAATGGGTTAACATTTATATTATTCTTTGCAAGATTTTATACATGCAAAACTTCATAGCTATTCCAAGAATTAGATTCTTTAATGGTTGGTAATGTAGAACAAAATGAACAAAAGCCTTACAAATGTGTTGAATCATGAGCATCTCTAGTAGTGTGCTACACTAGGTCGAGAGGTTGATTTTGAGGAAGAACTACAAAATGATGTTGGAAAGATATCCAAGAAAGGTGAAATTAGTATAAAAATAGGTCCATGTGACACTCCATTTTTATGAAAAAAAGAGTTTTAAAGATGATTTATATTGAATTTGAACTATTATATTCAAAGAACATTTTCAAAACCTCAATATGGAAGGACTTTTATTAATATTTATCTATATAATATAGACGCTTTGATAGATAGTTCTTGGTTGTAAATCTTGAACTTATTAGTTCATAAAGTTTTGCATGCATGATGTTGTGGATTTTAAGTATTTTTTTTCCTTTCATTGCCTTGAATGGTTTTTTCAGAGAAAACCATTTGGGATAAATGTTATATTTGCATAGATAAGACAATTAATTCAACCCGATTTTCTCTTTTTTTCATTGAACAAATATATGATTTACTTTTGGTAAGGTCTTATCTACCCTCATAATGTAATAATAAGAAAGTTGTTGGAGGGTTTGAAACAAGTGTTGCATGGCAGCTTAGTCTCCGTGACACAAGTTTGAAAGTATATAAAATTTATGTGCATTTATATGATTTTTATTAAGATAGGCCACAACGGACGTAAATATTTATGTTATTGGTCCATTTTGAAGTCCTGGTGATCTCTTGGGGGCGTGTGTTGATCTCTAGGGGTTTGGTTTGGCATGGTGGCAGAGGGGGTAGGGAACTTTGTCTATATGTTCTTTACACCATCAAGAACCTAAGCACTCTTTGAAAGAGTGCTCCCTCTGCTTAGATAATTGAGTGGAGTTTTTGAAGAGATATCAGTGAGCACCTCAGCTATGGAAAGAGTATCGTGTCCAACGTGTTGTCTTGCTAACCGTTCTGACCCACATTCAAATTTATCCTTCATACTAGCCACGTGATCCATAAACCACGTTGGCCGAGTTGGATTAGCAAGAGCAAGACCATAATTAGTGACAAAATGATGTATGTTGAAGGAATTGGCATCGGAATACCTTCCAGTTTCATGATTGTCTGACTACTTATCTCTTTTAACTTGGACACCATTGCCTTCCCTCCCTCACTATGTACTTGTACTACCAAGCTAGACTGATTTGATTAATACCGCGATGATGTAGAGTTGGATCGTCCTGCATCCTTTGTATAAACATAACATGATCATTCTCGTTTCAATAGGTATAAGCCATCTCATGCTGAAAGAGATGATTATCCAAGCCTGAAATTCATTATGTCCAAGGAAATAGCTTGTTGCATTATGGAAAGTCAGTCGTGTATTGACAGATATTGACGTGTCACTGAGACTTGGATTAATAACTAGGAAGTTCACAAGCCAACAACAAAAAATCCAATCTTCCCACTCACTTTTTGAAGGGTCTAATTCCCTCCTATTCCACTGCATTACCTCAAAATCCCTCCCAAACATTTTGTATATGATGATATCATGCTCATCAAATAGAAACCATCCTACTTGCAAGCTCAACAAAAAAAATTAAATCAATCATACAAGTTATTATTACATTCATATAATAGGTTGTTCAATTTGTAAGTCTCCACAAAAGGTCAATCATGCCATGTTATACAATCGTTTATTGAATAATTACAATAATATTACATTTAAAAGTTGATATTATAAAATGCTATTTAGATTAATTTAAGGTTATAACATCAAACGTATCTCCTCCCATTGTCAAAGTCAAAGAAACATATTAATCTAAAGTTGTATTGCGATCATAGAGCACATCCCTTCGTATTCTGAATCATGTTGCATATCTAGCCATGTTTGGAATCATTCATGAATAAGAATGGTTGATTTGGCTTATAAAAACTGAAATATAAAAAAACTAGGAGGAGAACCCAGCATCAGCAGCAATGGCTTCGGTTGGTTTAACAATTGGTTATGCAGTTGAAGCACCAAATTTTGATCACTATTACATTTATTTATTCAATTTTATTCCTTCGTTTGTAGTTCCAATTAACAAATGAGAGAGTCATTATAACACAACACTATTAGATTACTTGATTACTAAATTACACAATACATTTGTGGCTCAATATATAGAACTCACTGATAGTTATCAGATCTAACTTATTCTAAAGATAACTGGGGAGGTTGAGAGAATATCTCAACCACACACCAAACAAAGATCTCACAAATCCAACTCTCTAACAATCTCCTCTTAATAATAGAATCACACAATTCACGTAGAGATTAACTCTACCTCTCAATACATCATATTAGATAAGTATGAATTATATATTCCAACACTCTCCCTTAATGACTACTTATATAAATATCTATGTGGTCATATCTTCATCATTGTCATGGCTTCAATTTTTCACTTGAGCTTGCTTTACTACGGGCTTCATCCTTGAACTTTCTTTGCTTCCTCTTGCATCTTGTACCTGCATATAATTATTGATGTTTATATAAAACACAATCCATCTACCAGAATACATGGGTCATTTGCCGTTGTAACCGCTAGTTCTCTAGGAATTGTTTTCAGCGACATAGCTCATCAATGTTAAACTCTCTCTTAAACGTAACTTGGTCCCTCACACTCTGAGACTCACAACTTGGTCTCACACTTTGAGATTCTTCCATCTCACATCCCCACCTTGAATCGAAGATCCAAAGTCTCTGATTCAACATCAAGCTAGCATATGAGTACACATGCCATCCTCGTACCTACCCTAGTGGCTAATTCTACAACTTGATACAACAACTTCTCTGCCTATGAGAGAGTATCACATCCTGTGATCACATGCATTCAACATCAAGCTAGCATACGAGTACACCTGCCACCCTCGTACCTTTGACTGTCCTTGTCAACAAATGACCACCTCAAAAGCACTTGCCACCATTGGATCAACTACAGGATGTACAGGATCCGTCGGTTTCTTGTTCCTTCACCATTTGCAATTTACAGCTCGTCCAACTGTCTTTTATGCGCAGGCACTCCAACCTTTTCCTGCAATTTCTCTATGCAGGAAACATCATACATTCTCTGTTTGCAATTTTCATCTTCATCAACTCGTGCCTACATACTATGTACTCCCCTTCGACTGAAAACCTCGTGCTCTGTCCTTCGACTAGCAGGTAAATTGCAGATCGGGGCCTCCTCTCCTCATCACATCTAAGCTGCTCCAATGGCAGGGAAACGACTTCAAGCAGGCCAGTGATAGCTCTAATGAGCTAGCGGGCTCCTTCACGAGCACGACTTACTTCTTCACATCACACAGGCTCTTCCAACGCAGTACGCAAGCAACTCTCCGTCTACTCTACTCCAACAATAAAACAATTACTCTACTCTTCACATGATCTGTGCACTCCCTTGAGGGAGTTAGGCCCATCCCTTAAGCTCTGATACCAAATTAACAAATGAGAGAGTCATTATAACACAACACTATTAGATTACTTGATTACTGAATTACACAATACATTTGTGGCTCAATATATAGAGCTCGTTGATAGTTATCAGATCTAACTTATTCTAAAGATAACTGGAGAGGTTGAGAGAATATCTCAACCACACACCAAACAAGGATCTCACAAATCCAACTCTCTAACAACCTCCTCTTAATAATAGGATCACACAACTCACGTAGAGATTAACTTTACCTCTCAATACATCATATTAGATAAATAGAAATTATATATTCCAACAGTTCCAGCCAGTCCCACCCTCTGTTGCTCATTTAGGGGATCATGTTATCAAAACCGTAACACTTTCCAGGTTAACAATCAATTGACTGTATGAAAACGAGAAATAAAACAGTATTCATTAAAGAGATGGATCAGAAATAATGAGCACTTGTTACACTTGGTTGAAACGTTGATGGGAATAATGAGCATGCCACAGAGATTGGGTATCTTGTCGGAATCATACATGTAGGAATTAGTGGCAGACTTGATGCGCTGCATACCGCTTTCCTAGAGTTTACGTGTAAGTAAAAGGTAAAGCACACCGAAAAACCTACCATTCAACCAGTTGTATATCTAAAAGGTAAAGCGATCACCGAAAAATCTACCATTCAACCAGTTGTATACCTAAAAGGTAAAGTGATCACCGAAAAATCTACCATTCAACCAATTGTATGACTCAATGCTATATTACAAATGTTGTTGCCATATTACAAATTTCAATACCAACATGGCATGTTTGCCAATTGGTGAGGTGAACATGCTTTACAAAAATCTAGATTGGTGGGCGATGGAATAAGGATGTGGGTGATTTTGTTTACTCCCACCAGGAGAGTGATATATTTAGCAACACATTTTATCTAAAAATCGTAGGCCCACCATGGATGGAGAAGGAGGAGGAGGAGGAGGAAGTGACAATAGTAATAGTAGCAGCAGCGATAGAAGAGCAAGCCAAAAGTATCCATAGTGAAAGAGCAAGACAAAAGTATCCATAGTTGGATAGCCTCTGGTTCATCGTACGAGTATCAATTAATATTACAACAACTCGTCCAGGGTATTAACGGGTCGTGAGCAGCTCTTGTTTCATGTTGATTTTGGTCATCTCCAACTATTTTTCTTTTTTCTTTATACGTCGGATTCGGGAGAAACATTGATTAAGAATCTTGGACTTCTAACTGTGCAGTTACAGTAGCTTGCTCAAATCCATCCGGTATATTCTCCCAACGAACTTTTTATTGTTCTCAATCACCCAGTTTTCGTATCCAAATGGTATTTGCAAGTAGTGCCATCCTCCCTCCTCTAGGGTACGTATTCCAGCTCTAGTAGCACCAGTTTTGATTGGTCCAGTCGAAAAATTAAAGTAAGCATCTCGTCTAGTTCCACTAGCAAAGGTAGGCATATCATTATCAATAGCAAAGGAATCTAATCCAAGACCAACAACACCTATGGTTTACCTTGTTTAAGCACTACTATCGATAGAAGAACCACTTGAACTAGTTGATTAGTCAGTTATTATGTTGAACCATATTAAAGCACTACCCTTCCCAGTCCTTTCACTGACAACAACTGTAACTGTTTTTAAGCCTCCTTCAACTCCCTCCTCTGCTTTCAAGCAATCAGCTGACCCTAACCTCACATAAAATTAGCATGGTTCCTTCGTTACTGCAAACATATAAAGGCTTTAGGAAGGGATATGAATCATTGGATTTGACTCTTACTCCACCTTTGTGGCTACTCTCTCTGAGGTAGTACCAGTACAAAATCATTGTCCTCGAGTGCAGGTCCAATGTACGAATATGTGTATCTAGAATGCCCACTTCTTTAACTTCTCTATGCTCTGCTTCTGTAACATATTCACTGTGACTGAAAGTGGTTTGCTTGTTATAACAAAAAATCCAAATAATGGGAGGGGTGACCTTCTACTTT
>ML792499.1:234648-258545 GCA_009831015.1 Picea engelmannii | reverse complement strand
AATCCGAAGGGGTGTGTGTGAGTCCAAGCATCTTTCTGAACTTCTCAATTTTTTCTCTTCCAAGCGCTTTGGTGAAGATGTTTGCAATTTTCTCATGTGTGGAACAATGTCTTAATTGAATAGTCTTAGCATCTACTTGATATCAAATAAGGTGATATTTTGTGTTGATGTGGTTGGTTCAATCATGGAATCTGGGATTCTTGGACAACTTGATTGTAGAAGTATTTTCAACTAGAAGATGAGTATAATTCACTTGTTTCTGTTAAGACCTAAATCATGGCATATTGCCCCTTAATTGGGGCATATTACATTAGTATTTTTATTTTATTTATGCAAGCTTGGGTCCATTAGTTGTAATTGTACCCCTTAATCTCCTATATATACCAAAGAGATATTTTCATTTGGAATCATCACGTATTTGTGAATTCATATGATGTATAAGGAGGTTTCCCCCTCGAAGAGGCATATTATCTGAATTTATCTCTTTGTCAAGGCATGGAGTACTTATTCTGATGTTTTTATGCTTTTTGGATATTTGGTTCCTAACATTTGGTATCAGAGCTAGAGAATCCTCAGGACTAGCTTCTTCAAAAGAAGTCTTCTTGGAATTTTAGCTACAATTTTTTTTCTAGAAGGTTTCAGGATATGAAATTTATATGGTGTAGAGGAGACATATAGATTTAACTTGCATCCAAATTCTAGATCTTTGTTCGCTATATTTTTGTAAATACATTCTATCCAAGTTGGGTTTTTTACTAGTTCTGAAACTAGTCTGAAACAAGTCTTCTTGGAATTTTCGCTTCCAATTTTTTTCAGCTTGGTTTTAGGTTCGAAAATTTTTACAGTATGAAGGTGGAATAGCGAGGTACCTTGTGTTCAAATTTCAGCCCTTGATTCGTTGCACTCTGAAATTTATTCTTTGAGGAAATTAGGGTTTTTGGTTGGTCCAGAATTCAGTCTAAAACAAGTGTTCTTGGGAGAATCCATTCTTGGTCTAATCTATGGGGTTGGAAAGAAGACACAACAGGCTACCTCAGGCCAAAATTTTATACTCATAAGGGACTAAATTGTAGAGCTACAGCAGAAGAAAGGTCGGCTAGCAGAAGAATCTCCAAATCAGGGTTTAAAAGGTGCAATTTTTTTATTATAAATTTGCATATCTTTTGACTAGAAGATCCAATTGGGGTGATTAAAAAAGTGGGATAAAAGTAGTATCACATAAATTTGAGAGAAACTTAGGGATTTTTAGGTACATACATATTCCGACGTCTCTAAACATAGGAACTGTCATTACTTGTCAACGCTACAACCCGGGGACATTGTGGTTCTTCCTCATACCTAGAGTATATTGGAAGGCCCCTTTCGAACAGTTGTGCATTAGACAACACTACTACAAATTTGAGCTCCCATGTACCTGGCATATATCGGAAGACCCCCTAGAATCCTGAGACCAACTGAGTAAACCATTTGGTCATTTTGTTGTTATAGTACTCTAAGAACAACACTCAGGGAGATCACTCTCTAGTACATGAGTAGTCGGATAGTACGACTAAGGGCATGGTCAAGCCTCCTTAGTTAGTTCCCTGAGATATTGGGCCGAGTACTATTGTTGGACCCCGCACGTATATCAGAGAGCTATAGCACCTGACAATCCCTTGTCTGTGAGGACCTCTGCCTAATCCAATTAGGAATTCCAACTTGCAGTGACACTTGACCAACATGCCACCAAAATATGTAACTTCTACACCAAATAAGAATTCAGACAGTCCTACTTGGACTCTTGATGAAGGTGAAAAAATGTGTAAGGACATAAATGATTTCCAACAGAAGGAAGTAACAAAATATGAACCACAAAGGATGATGGATTCAACTGAAGCTAAGTTGGAAGCGATAATGGATACTAAGATGGATGGTTTAAAAGGGGAGATCATGGAAGGGTTGAAAAAGTTGCTAATAGAGAGGCCACATGGAAGTGACAATGTACCCCATGAAATTCATGATGAAGACACAAGAAAGATGAATCAAGATTGGAGAAACTCCAGCTTTGGGTTGAAGACCAACCACTTTCCTAAGATCGACGAGGAAGTTTGATGGCAAGGATCCAATCACATGGATACTCCAGATGGAGCAGTTCTTTTATCTACATGATGTGCCACACACACAAAAGGTACGAATTGTGTCTTTGTATCTAGAACCCAATCAGTTTTCATGGTATCGATGGCTTTGTTCTCGCAAATCACTTGTCACTTGGACAATTTTCACGGAAGAAATGATATCACACTATGAGGATACAAAGAGCAATACCTTCTTCAGCCAATTGATAAATATCAAGCAAAAGGGTTCAGTTGTGGAGCACATTGAGAACTTCCAAAGATTGAATATAAAGGTAATGAATATTCTAGATGAGCACCTGATTGATGTTTTCATAGGAACTTTAAAGGAAAACATTCAACATGAGGTTCGCCTTTGGGAACCCAAATCATTGGAGAATGCGTTCAGAGTGGCAAGAAATGTTGAAAGTAAAAATCTGGCTATGGCTACTAGAAGGACCACCCCTAACATCTATCAAGATAATAATGTTTATTCTTTTAAACCACCTCAACCTACAAGGTTAACACCTCAACAATTAGAGGAAAGAAAATCAAAAGGTTTATGTTTTAATTGTGACAGCAAGTATAGTAAGGGACATAAGTGTGGTGAGAAGAAATTGTTCTACATAGATTGTGAAGATGAAGAAGAACATGAACGAGAACAAGAACCATCTCAAGATGAAGATGTAGAAGAGATTTATTCTGAAGAGACAAATCCCACCATATCATGTCATGCATTGGTTGGAATTAGCACTCCTCAAACCCTCAAGATCAAAGGATATATCAAAAAGAAAAAGGTAATAGTGCTAATTGATTTTGATACTCCTCATAATTTCATTCACTGTAAATTAGCCAAAGCTCTCAATTGCTTTATATATCCAGCGCCAGAGTTTCAAATAATGATTGCAAATCATTGGAAACAATGGATTTTAATTTTCATGAAATTTTCATTGGAAGGAAAGGAATTTGAGTTAAGGGGTATCATAGGGAAACCCAGTAAGGTGGTAAGCTCTAATGGCATGACAAAATTATTGAAAAAGGGGCATCAGGGTGTAATTGTACAACTATGCTCACTATATGTTCAAACATCTAAGCCATCTATTCCCCTAGATCTCTAAGGGATCATTGATAAGAATTCCAAAGTATTTGAATAAATTCCTAGAAGTCTTCCACCCACTCGCAATCATGATCATGTTATTCACTTAATTCCTAAGAGTGTTCCTCCTAACATCAGGACTTACAAGTACCCTTATGCCCAGAAGAGTGAAATTGAGCATATGGTTAAAGAAATGTTAGAGACTGACATTATTAGACCTATCCAAAGTTTTTACTCTACATTGGTGGTAATGGTACTCAAGAAAGAGGGCTCATGGCATATGTGCCCAGATTATAGAGAGTTCAACAAGATCACCATTCAAGATAAGTTTCTCATTCTCGTCATTGAAGAATTGTTATATGAACTACATGGAGCAATATACTTCACAAAGTTGGATCTTCGTTCAGAGTATCATCATATTAGAATGAAGGAAGCAAATATCCCAAAAATAACATTCAGAACTCATGAAGGCTATTATGAATTTTTGGTCAAGCCTTTTGGCCTTACGAATGCACCTTCCACATTCCAAAGGGTGCTACAGCTACTAAAGGATCAACAACTATATGCCAAACCCATTTATGAGAAGGAAATGATGGCAATGCTACATGCATTGAAGCAATGGCGCCCTTACCTAATAGGTGGGCACTTCAAGGTCAAAATAGATCATCACAGTCTTAAATACTTCTTGGAACAAAGACTATCTTTAGAAGAGCAACAAAAATTGGTGACCAAGATGTTGGGTTATGACTTTGAAATCATCTACAAAAAAGGGAAGAAAAATGTTGTGGCAAATGCACTCTCAAGAAAGGATGAAGATATTGAGGCATTTCTTTGTGTTATCTCTATCATCCAACCTGATTTGATAATGGAATGAAGGGATGAATGGAAGAATAACGAAGAATAGTGGACTCTCATTCAAAGGTTGTCGCATGATTCCAGTGCATCTGATACATTTACATGGAAAAATGATTCACTATGGTACAAAGATCACTTATATTTGTGTTAGAACTCCCAACTCAAACAAAATGTACTTTTGGAATTGCAGACCTCTCTGGTAGGAGGGCACTCAAGATTTTTGAAAACCTATCACAATGTCAAGAGGGAATGTTTTTGGGATGGCCTTAAAACTGATGTTCAAAGGTTTGTGGCTAAATGTTTTGTTTGCCAACAAAATAAGGTGGAAACAATTAAGACCCCGGGTATTTTACAACCATTAGCCATTCCAAGTCAGCACTGGGAGGAGGTTTCCATGGATTTCATCACAGGGTTATCGAAGTCTGAAGGAATGAGTGCCATCATGGTGATTGTTGAAAAAATTACCAAGTACGCACACTTTTGTGGACTCTCTCATCCTTTCAAAGCCAATACAATTGCTACCACATTCATGGAGACAGTTCAAAAGCTACATGAAAGCCCAAAGATTATTGTAAGTGACAGAGATCCCATCTTCACTGGACATTTTTGGACACAATTATTTTCTTATTTGGGTATTCAATTGGCTCATAACTCATCTTATCATCCTCAATATTATGGACAAACTGAGATAGTGAGAAAATGTCAAGAAGGATACCTTTGTTGCTTTGTCTTTGATAAACAAACACAATGGTTCAAGTGGTTACCCTTGGCAGAATGGTGGTATAACACTTCCTTTCATATTGCAACAAAAATGACCCCATTTATGGTGCTTTATGGATATCACCCATCGTCCATCACCTTTTATCTAAAAGAAAAATCTAAGGTTCAAGCAATGGAAGATCACATCGAGCACCAACAACAAGTTCTCCAACTCTTAAAGGAAAAGTTGACCATGGCATAGAATCACATGAAACAACAAGCAGATCAACATCGTAGTGAAAGAAGTTTTGAAGCAAGGGATTGGGTATTTTTAAGACTACAACCATACAAACAGATGTCCCTCAAGAAAGCTAAGAAGAATAATAAATTATCACCGAAGTACTAGGGCCCTTATAAGGTGTTGCAAAATATTGGTACTATGGCATACAAATTGGAACTGCATGCATCTTCGCGAGTACACCCAGTTTTCTATGTTTCATGCTTAAAGAAGGTTATATGTGACAAGATCCCAGTTCAAACTATATTTCCAGAACTTGACGAGGAAGGAAAAATCATATTGGATCCTGAAGCTATCACTGGCACAAGAATTCTCCAACTAAGGAATAGATCAATTTTAGAGTATCTCATTAAGTGGAAGAAACTACCTGCTAAAGATTCCACATGGGAAGATGAATATTTTATACAAAGGCATCCAAAACTACTCAAGCATTGAGGACAACACTTGTCTGAATGGGAGGGGCATGTTAAGCCCTAAATAATGTCGCATTACCCCTTAATTGGGGCATATTACATTAGTATTGTTATTTTTTTATGTCGACTTGGGTCCATTAGTTTTAATTGTACCCCTTAGTCTCCTATATATATACCAAGGAAACCTTTTCATTTGGAATTATCTTGTATTTGTGAATTCATATGATGTACAGGGAGGTTTCCCCCTCGAATTATCTTATTATTTGAATTTCTCTCTTTGTCAAGGCGTGGAGTACTTATTCTGATGTTTTTATGCTATTTGGATATTTGGTTCTTAACATTTTTTCTTGCAAATCTTCAAGTATTTTCCTGAGCCACACAATCTCCTTTGTCGCTTCTACATCTACCACATATTCTGCCTTTGTTGTGGAATCCCTTGGAACTGATTGTTTGTGTGATATCCAGGAAACAATTGTTGATCCAAGACTCATGGGATAGCCTAAATTTGATACTCAATTTTCCTTATCTCCATCAAAGTATGAATCAGAATATTCGATCAGGTTGAAGTCATCCACCTTAGAGTACCTGAGTCCAAAATCTTGAGTTCCTTTCAAGTATTTCAAAACTCTTTTTGTAGCAGACCAATGTCCTTCACAAAGCTTCTGCATGAACCTGGAAAGTATCCCAACAACAAATGAAATGTTTGGTCTAGTGGTAGTAAGGTAGATAAGACTTCCCACAAGTTGTTTATACTTGGTTGCATCCTCAAATTCATTCCCTTATTTTGATGTGAGTTTCAAATTATGTTCCATTGGAGTAGAAACATAATTGCACTAATCCATGCCAAACTTGTTCAAAATTTATCCAATGTACTTCTTCTGGGAAATGAATATGTACCTTTGATTTTGAATCACCTCAATGCCCAAATAGTATTGAAGATGTCCCAAATCTGTCATTTTGAAGCCTTTCTTCAACTCTTTCTTTATGAATGCAATGTAGCTCTCATTGTTCCTTGTTATCAACAGATCATCTACATATAATACAAGATATACAACAAATTTTCCAACTTTCTTGACATACAAATTTGCATCATCGAGATTGAAATGCCTAAAATTCAATTTCAGAAGATGCTTCGTCAACTTGTCATATCATGCTCGTAGTGCTTGTTTCAATCCATATAAGGATTTGATGAGATTGCATACCTTATGGTCTTGTCCCTTCAAGACAAATCCTTCTGGTTGAAACACAAATAAATTCTCTTTTAAGTCTCCATTCAAGAAAGCAGTCTTCACATCCATTTGATGAATTTTCCATCCATTTTGTGTTGCCATGGAAAATAGAGTTTAGATGGTAGCCCATTTTGATGTCGGGGGGGGATTTTCCTCATAATCAACACCTTCTTTCTATGCAAATCCCGTTGTAACGATCCTTGCTTTGTGCTTGTCAAGTGATCCATCTGATCTATACTTGTTCTTGAATACCCACTTGTAGTTGATTGGTTTGGTTCCAAATGGAGGATCTACCAACTTCCAAGTCTCATTCTTGATGAGAGCATCATATTCCTTATGCATGTCTTATTTCCATTCATAATGAGAAGTGGCTTCTTTAAAGGAAGTCAATTCATGGTTAGTAGATAAATTTTAGTTACAGTCATATGAAACATCCATATCATCTACATCACCCGAGTTTGAATTATCTACATTACCTCCATCTTGTCTTGAGGACATTCTAGTTCATGTTTCTCCAAACTCATTGGGATGAACACTTTCAAGTGTTTTAGTGGGCCATTTTGGTGGACCTTTAGGAGATGATCTAGGTTGCTCAATTTATTGAGATGGTGTTGGGTTTTCATCAAGCCTCAACTTTTCAATCTTCTCGATCACATCATCCAATTGAACTTCAGGTTCATATAAAGTGGCAGGAACTTCTTCATGTTGGGAAGATGGAACTTCGAAAGGAGATTCTAGAGAATGACCCAAGATAGGGATCATTCAAGATATGTAATCTCATTATCAAATTCATGATATGTCTTTACACAAGCAAATCTGTCCAAATGATCAAGTTGTCTCTCAACAATTTCGTCTTTCATGGTGGATTCAAGAAATACCACATCTCTAGAAAGGATGAACTTCTTGTTTGTCTCATCGTAAAGACAATACCCCTTGGTGGTATCTGAGTACCCCAAGAAGATGCATTTGTGACTGCTTGCATCAAGCTTGTTTCTTTCCTCCTTAGGAATCTTCCATTCCGGTCATAACAAACATGTTATCATAATCGCTTCGTATGTCAACTTTGCCGCCGATCATATTAACATAGTGGCCTTGCTATCTTATGTGCACAAAGGACATCAAACTCCTTTTTAGCTAAGGACGATAGAGTACATTGTGCAGAAGAAAATCTGGGAATCAGGCAACTTGAGTCTAATGGTGCCCATTCCCAAGGGTTTGAGGCTAGACTTGTCTGGAAAATACACTATGTTATCTACATTGTCATTGAAGTCCTCAAAAAAATATCTTTGGAATGTCATGCAAGAGGTTGCTCCTGTGTCAAGAACCCAGGCATCTTTCCAAGGACTATATGCAATGTTAAATAAATCTTTTGTTACTCCTATATTGCAATGAACAACAATGTAATGTGGAGATTCAGGTGGATTACCTTTTGTTGGTTCTTAAGGTTTACCTTTGTCCTCTTTCTTATTATGTTTTCCTTCTTTGATCTTATCCCATGGAACTTTGGAATCATCTGCTTCATGTGTCCCATTCTTTTTGCAACGTGTACAATGAAGATTGGATCTATCACCTTGGTTGTGTCTACCCCCTTTCTCTAAAACCCTTTCTTCCACGTCCACATCCTCTCTGTTGCTTTCTTCTCTAGAAGAATCATGTTATTTACTCTTGTCTTTCTGAGCAAGGTAAATAGTCTCACCAGTAGAAGGAGTTGACTTATTTCCAAAGGATTTCTCACATTCTGCAACTTTCTCCACCAGCCTGTCAAAGGTGATGGATTTCATTTGACCGCTTGCGTGCATTGATTCAATGTAGTGAGAATATGTAGGGTAGAGGGCCTTAATGAAGTTTGTGATAGGGAGGTCAATATTCACTCTAGTGGCTTCAATGTCATGCATTATGGCTTTGATTTCTGAAGCTAAAGCCATAGGGTCACCATTCTTCAACTATAGGTTGAAGAGATTCAACATTAGTTGTATGAGTTCCAGCTCAGAATCTGTGTCATACAAGTCATTTAATCTCTTCAAGGTGCCATAGGAATCACTAATGGAAGCAATATGACGGCTCACCTCCTTACTTACCGTCGTAGAGATCAGTGTATGCGTTCTGGTCTTTAACTTCCCATATTTCACATTCTTTGTTTGAAGTCGGAATGACTGGTCTTCTTCAATGATTTTGCTTCTTTGAGGAACTGGTGTTGCTTCGCAAATGCCTTTCCACAGTGAAGATCAATGTGCTCTTGATCTTCCTGTACCATTCTATGTAGTTCTCCTTGCGAGTCAACACCACGCTGATAATGGAGATGAGAGAATGCATTCTTCTGTCAATAAAAATTAAACCTGGAACCGAGAGAGTGTATTGAAGTTGCACCAGATGCAGTTTTGATTTAGCAGTCCTCTTGTGAATATTTTTAAACGTTGATATTCCTACAATGGCTCGGTAGACTAGGTAGAGATTAGGTTCCAGGCTATCTTCATACTATAATTTTTTCAATGCTTACGCCATGACAAATGTTGATATGCATAGTCGGCTCCGCGAGGAGATATCAATATACATTGTTAGCGAAGGAGAAACTTTGTAAATGATCAGCGAGAGAGTCAATCACGAGGACACAACCAGTGAGAAAAGACGTATTTCGGGTTCGCAACTCAATATGTGGTCGCGTGAGGAGAGATACCACTGAACTGGTGTGAGGTCAGAGCTACAAATTTTTAGAGAGTTAACTGCGAGCTAATCATTACATTGACTCGGCCTTAGTCACTTAACCACGAGCTAGTCGAGTCCTGAAACTCAACGTGAGATGAGTAAGGTTGACCTGGTATTTGTGAGGACAATAATATGAGCAAGATAGTTATTCACCTAGGGTCACGCGAAGAATAGTTTACCAGAGAGTCGGGGCGTGTGAGCGTTAGGGTTTTGCGTAGAAGATAGGTGGACCAATTCTGGCCATGAGTGGCATATAGGTCGAGGTTATAACCTTTGGAACGTGGATCAATTACTGTTTAGAGGAATTACAATGCTAATATAGTGAGTCTGATCTATGAGTGCAATCTATGAGTGCAATCGTGAGGCGATTTTGGGTTCGTATTCCCCCATGCACCGAATCTGATACAAAAACCCTACGCAACCATATCAGAGCTAAGTCCAATGTCGATTGGAGATCTGAACTCTTGCACGGAGATTCCAAGTGCAATAGAGGTTAGGTTTTAAGGTTAGCGTTTACAGAATATTGGTCGCGAGGAAATGATGGAGTGTAGACTAGTAGACTGATGGACAGAGCCGAGGCAAAGTGAGAAGAGACCAGAGAATCGGTCAGGCAGACTGAGAAGAGACCAGAGAATCGGTCAGGTAGGCAAGAGTTATTTTCTGCACTCTAGGGGAAAGGAAACACGAAAAGAAATCATGGAGTTAGGCCAGGCTCTAATATCACTGTGAGGCCCAGCATTGGGCAGAAATCGTAACTCCACGCTGATGGTTATTGGATTAGATTGTAGGTTAATAAATACATAAAATGGTAACTCTTGGTCTTTTTATAAGGTCTTCATAACTGACGTTTCCTATCACTTACCACTCTTCATAATATAATTATTTACGTAGAAAACGAAATCTCATCCTATCACTTAGGACTCTTCATATTACAATTATTTACATAGAAAACAAAATCCCACAAGTACGTGTTAAATACTAAGATACGTTGATTGAAGGTGAAAAATCCTAGTGGGTGAAAGCAAATGGATGATGTTTTATAATGAATAAAACATACAAGAGCCATCCATATCTATAGCTTGTTTCTTAAAATTGTCACATCATTCTATCACAACTTACATGGTTGAAAAATTAGGGTGACGAGCGCGGGTGAGAGACTTCATGATCTCGAAGAAAATAATATAGCCTACTTCGCTTGGGGATTATGAATGACCTCAAATAAGTTTGTAGAAGCCTCTGACCTATACGAAGGATTCTGTATTGTTAAATAGTGAAAGATCTCCAAAAAAGAAAAAAAATTGGAGATTTTATGATGGTAGTCCAAGCAATCCACAAGAGGATTCATTGAGATAGCAATGTTTTTAACGACGTTATCTCTCACATTTTGTCTCTAGTTGATGGTTTTCATGACTTCGAACTTTACCACATTAAAAGGCACCTTAACCCCTTAGTGGATCAATGGGTAAGGCTAGGTACTAGATTGGAATGTGGAGAAATTAATATAAATTGGGTTAGTGGGGTCATGGCTATCCCTTAATTACGCCTCCCATCCTTTGTGTGGACACTTGGCTATGGAGAGTCTCTTCAGTCCTTGTGCTCTCCCTCTTGCACATATGTACGTTTATTTCACTTGTGTGAGCATCCATTTTGGTATGCGTATCCTCAAGTTTTTATGCAGCATGCAAGTTTCGGTCATGGATCATTCTTCATTGGTTTCTAGAAGGGTCTCCATCTCAGTTCGAGCTTTGATCTCGGAGTTTTTGCTCCAGTTAGTCGGCAAATGTGATTGGGTGTGTTTGTTGTTATGGTCACTATTGGTCAAATTTCTAGTTCGAGTTATAGAGGATAGGGCCCGCTCTTCATCGACTCTATGCGTGGAGTTCTACAAGTTCTTCTGTAATTTTCAATCCTTGGTCCTTGATTTTGATATGGCAGGTTATCATCTCTGTGTCCTTTTTCTTTGCCATTTTGTCAATTATGCACTTGTTATTTATGGATTTGGGTTTGGGATCTCTAGGGGTTGGATTATTTTTTGGTTACAGTGGATATCAATGGAGCCCTCCTAGAGTGACTTTAAAATAATCTCATGCGACTCAAAGAAATATCCTAGGCCAATTGTTCTATGCTTCATCATCTCTCAGGAAAAATGGTAGATTTTGAAATTTCTTTGGCCTCCTTAACACACGAATGGAAGCGATGGATATTGAATTCCAATAGTTCAAGACACATGCTTACCCTTAACACTAGGCCTCTGCATCAATTAATCACAACATTTTATCTCCTCAAGAAGGCAACACTATTAATGGCACTAAAGCTCGAGGTACGACACCTATGGATATTGAGGATGGACCTCTGCAACAAAGAAGGGCCCCATAAATCCATGATTCTACGTCTTCTTATCAATATAGTTTTTTTAATTCCAATGGTTATTAGGCCAATACATCAAAGATGTTCTCATCTCTCATCTCCTGGATGGTTCCCTAACCCACCAAGTTTACCAGAAAAAGACTCATACTGATCAGTACCTGCATGCCCATTCTCACCATCATCCATCCCATAAATCTATTTTTTTAAATACTCTAGCTACTTGTGCCATATGTATCTCTGCTCAACAATTTATTGAAAAGGAAAAATCCCACTTGACTAAGGCCCTTCTATTGAATGGTTACTCTATCTCCCAAATCAACAAATCCTTCCACTCAACTCGCATCTCCAAATCCAAAAGTAGTCCTTCCTCTTCCCCTCCCCTTGTTCACCTCTCTCTACCCTATATCCAAGAAACCACCAATCATATTTCACGAATTTTGGCCAAAAAGAACATTAAAACCTTTTTCAAACTGTGTAAAACCCTAAAGCAACTAATCAAAACTGTTAAGGATCAATCTCACCCCATGCTTGGCCCAAGAGTCTACCAAATACCTTGTTCCTGTGGCAAATCATACATAGGAAAAAATGACAGATCTTTCAAATCCCGACTCAAAGAACACATAGCTGACATAAACCACACCCAAATCAACAAGTCAACTATTGCCAAACAATCTTTCAAATCTAATCACCTAATTTGTTTTGATCAAACCAAAATTTTGGCATCATCGCCCTATTACTCCTCTCATATCATTCACGAAGCACTCGATATTGAAAAACACCCCAATAACTTCAATCATGAAGATGGCTACAAGCTCAACCAGTCATGGAAACTTCTTATTCATTACCTAGATCACTAAACCCCTATCGATCCATGGTTAATTTTAAATGTGGATCCGTTTCTCTTCCTTTGATATTGATAATCCTCGTTCATCCTTTCTTTCTTATCAGGCCTTTTTTCTCCCTTTACTCTTTCAACCTTTTTTCCTTTAATAATTTTATAGGCTAACTCTCTTCCAAGTTTTCAGTTATTATTTGATGATCATTATCCCCGCTTTCAATTAAGGGTTCAATCTCATTTATTCTTTTCAACTTTTATTTTATTTTATCCTTTCTCTTTACTCCTTCCCCATTAATCATTTATTGATTCACACCCTCTCTTAGTCATAATTTGTTTATAGCACTTCCCCGTTATTCATTTAATTTAAATTATTTTATTTTATTCTGACATTCATTTCCTATTCACGCCTTTTATTAGTCATAATCTCTTTATAGCATCCCCTCGATATTAATTTAATTTAAATTATTTGATTTTATTCACAACATTCCTTTACCAATGACTAATTATTCTAACCCTCTATATCTATTCTCTAGTATACTCTTTTCTAATCACTAAGATTTTACTATCCCTAATGGTGGGTGGAGTGTCCACTTGAAACCTTGGATGTTTCAAAAACCTTTTACATAGTTTATTTCCAAAAATTCTTCGACAATTATCAAATATGTAATCAACATAGAAACTCAAGGAATTAAGTTGGAGACAGTCTAAAATTTTGATGTAATACTTACAGAAATATGTACAGGTTGCGAGCCATTTCTGGAGAACTTATATGACTGCTAGTTTCCTTCGCACAACCTTATTGTAATATAATATAGTTCAGTTTCTTTAAAAAAAAACTTCCATGGTTGAAAAACACAAATGATACACAGGGACATCATTGACATCATTTTTTAAATGAGTGTTTATCAACAAAGTAAGGTCTGATATGTTTGTGTGAAGTGCAATTTTAAGGTCGATAATCTCTCTCTCTCCAAACACACACACATGGACAATTTTTTATAATTACCCTTTTAGAGGAGCAACGCTATGGGTGAAATTGTTCCTCATATAAATTAGAACTATAACAATCTATTATTGGAATAATATTAGTTTTATGTACATTATTAATAAGTAGTATGGTTGAAGTTACCATTTGATCTCCTCATAAATAGGGTAAAAGCCAAAATGTGGGTTGTCATTGTGGCACTTTTAGGGTTGAGTACAAGGTGGCAGTGTCAGTGCATTTTCAAGTCCCAAGCATGCCTATAATTTGAATTGTCTTAGCTTATTTATGTTATTGTTTCATTGACACAAAACAACTATAGGGGGCATAAAAAATTATAGGTCAATCAAAGTGAAGTGGGCATGTAATAGTGCAATGTAGTGTAGTGTGAGGTTCTAAGGATGGATATCATGATTAGGAGCAGTGTTGAAACATTGATTTCCATTTTAGTTGTTTTGTTTGGCATCATATTTTTCAAGCTATTCATAGACCTCATATGGAGGCATTATCCATTCCACACGACCTATACAGACCAAGGAATAAGAGGTGCACCTCACAAGATACTCACTAGAAGCATGCTAAAGTGCATAGAGCTTCTTAGGGAGGTTCATGTACGATCTATGTAGAAGATTTATCATAGCATTGTTCCTAGAATCATGGCACACTACAATAGGTGGTGTTAGATATAAGATTATCTATCATTATTTTTCTTTTCCTTTAAGGCATGTTTTACTTTTATATGTTTCCCTAGTAGTTGCTAGCCTACTAGAATTTACAACATATGTTTTATGCTAAATGTTTGGAATTTTGCAAGACTACCAAAATTGATACAAGGATTGTTAAACAATTTGAAATCAATGTCTGATTAATATTAGCAATGGTGGCTTGCCAAGTTGGTGAAAGTCATCCCCTACCAAGGTTCAAGTCTATCCAAGTGACATGTTTGTGCTTGTGATCATGCTTGTGGATGTGCGCTTGTATATGCAACAATGGTTGGGTCCAGGTGTGATTCCTAGGTGATTTTGGTGGAATAAATATCTACCACTTATGATTGTTTAGACGAAAATAAACCAGTTTGAATGATGTTAATATTTACCTTATAATGATAAGTATGGGCACGATAGCCTCATCATGATAAGTGGAAGATCGATTAAAACAAATGTCCAAGTGTTCATGAGAGAACCTTTTATATTGGCATGGAATTCATTCAAGGTTATACATTGCAAAATTGGAGTTATCAATGAAGTTATCGAATAACTATGAAAAGCATATCCCCAAGCCTCTTATAATGGCTTCTCTAGGACGGGGATTCATTTTTGTAAATGGATTGAGATGGGTCAAGCACAAGAGGAATGTGATATTTTTCTTCAACATTGATAACTTAAGGTTTATATTCGTGGAATTTCCTATAATGATTTTATGAGTTGATAATTGCTGAACAACTATAACAATTTGTGGAATAATGAATTGAAAGTTTTGGCATTTTATAAATTCTCGTCATCTCATGTCTAGCACTATCGAACATGGGTATGTTATAGATCAACAAAAACACTTTTCATTTGGGTCTAACTCAAGTGGTTATGGGATGGAGTGTTATCCTCCCCACCTATATTCTATTCCCATAAGTGACATGTTGAGCTCGTAATGAGTATATTGTTGTAATGACTTTGAGCCTTGTTATTGATTTGGCCTCGTCCCTTGAAGAATTTAGGGTTTACCCTGGGTACCATCCTTAGAGTGAGGGGAAGTGCCTAAGGTTCTTTTCCAAGATATGTTACCTATAAAAGAAAAAGATCAATAAAATCACTTCAATCTAGAAAGATTTGAAACAAGTCAAAACATTAAGGATATACCATATAAGATGTGGAAACCATAACATAAGGCAAAAAAATATTAAAGAATGAAAAGTTGAAATGAATAACGAGGCCCAAAAGGCTAATAAATGTTATTGCACAAGATAATAAACCTATGGGAAAGAGTATTTCCTAAACTCAAGAAACAAGAATGAATAAAGAATGCCATCTTCAGATAAATAACTTTGAAATATCATAATATTTCAATCTATTGTCCAAGTTTTCATTTTCACAATTTAGAACATGTTAAGATGTTGCTTCTATAGTAGTGTTGGTTCATGAGTAGTGAAGTCGGATAAAATATATCAATCCCAGAAATTTCAATTTGACCATTTTTTTGAACTGCTCAAGTGGTTGGAGAATCTAAACTTGCAATTAATATCAAGTTTTAAATTTAGTAATAAGAAGGTTAGGAGACACAAATGAAAGTTGTTTATTTACTATAACAATAATAATAATAATATAATTTCAAGGTCATGAGCTAGCCATACACCAAATTGTTGCACAAGACCCCCTTATTTGTGGGACAAGGGACCCCCTCTTCGAAATGATTTGACTACTTAAATCTACAGAGGTGTACATACCCTACCCCCCTCCAAATTCAAACATGTGGCCTCCTAAGAGGATACACATGCTCTTAACCATTAAGCTCACTCAAGTTGTACAAGATGAAGTACAAGATAGTGATTTTGAAATACAAGATGAAATAAAAATAAAAAGTGGCATCCTTTGTATTTATCAAAAAGTTGGCAGAAATAGCGAAGAAATTCACAATGTCATGTAGTTATTTCACATAAAACTTGAGAAGGAAACCTTGAGACATGTTCTATGCAATCAAAAACAAAAAATACTCTAAAGAAAATTAACAAAGCTTACTAAATCTAAGTAAACTAACCCCAAAAAACATTACATCTCATTTCATTGTCAATTACATCTCATACTCAATCCATTATAAACAAAATACAAAATAAGGATTATATTATAAACATTCAAATAGAATACAATCTCCATGTTCTTCTAGGTTATATATATGTGGTCAAATCAAACATTGCACTAACATAAGGAAAACAAACATGATAAAAATGAAGCATACACATGCAAGACATGTGTATTGTTGATGGTCACTGTATTTTATTTCACTTGATGATACTCGAGATTTATACAAGTGTTGATCACTAATGTTGACTAGCGATGACAATACCCCATATTAAGAACCTACATGTATCATTTGAGCTTTTAAATTCCCCTCATTGATCTCATTGTGGCATATGGTAAACAAGATGAATCTATGATCATGTTCTCATGCCATATCACATGATGTTACTAGATTTGTAGCTCTAACTCTACAAACCCCAATCATCTAATGAATAATAAGGGAAATAGATGCAAACCAGCTAGTCCTTGCCTACCAGTCACCTATTCGATAATAGAGTCAAAATGAAAGCAATTTTATAATTTAATAATCTGAAATTATTTTATATATAACCGGACAAATAGTCATGTCAGAGAATCATCGAGGATACCATTGTTACTTTGTTTCCTAATCCTTAGGAATTACCATTGTAGCGTGAAGAAAATAATTTGTAGTGAGACTCACTATGACCATCTTATTTTTTAAATATATCTTGCAAAGCTTATTGACATTACCTTCACCAGGTATCACACACTACAATGATCTTTCATGTTTTCAATTGTTCTTTTCTCCTCTATAAAAGGGCATGAGCTTGGTTTTGACTTATTTTTAGCATTATGGTCTAGGTTCATACTCCCAAGCTTTCTTCCTTTTATGGTGTAGTCTTGCTAATATTCCGAAAAAGTGCAATCCTGATTTCATTAAAATATTGTTAAATACATTTGGTCAAAATTTTAATTGTTAATGGATTAACATAGTTTCATTAAAATATTGTTAAATACATTTGGTTAAAATTTTAATTGTTTCACAATATCATAAAGTTATTTATTTGATCCACAAATAAATCATTATAAATTACAAATAAATCATTAAAATTTTCAAAATTTGTATTTCCTATGCCCGAAGAAATTGGAGATTGGCACTTTGAAAATTAGCATTTAGTTTTCCTATTTATTTGATCCACAAATAAATCATTATAAATTTCAAATAAATTATTAAAAATTTCAAAATTTCTTGTTTCCTATGACCAAAGAAATTGGAGGCTAGCACTTTAAAAATTGGCATGTAGTCTTATTAAGACATAAGGTTTATGAAGAGACATATTACACGTAATGGCAAATAAGATTTATAAAGAGACATATTAGTTGTTGTATAATGAATCCTATATTACTTGTTGCATAATGAATACCCTTTTAAGCTAACAAATGCAACTGTCCATCCAAATACTCTATTCAATGTAGCACACACGTTGAAAAGGTGTTTAAGAACCAAGCCTGGGACATGTGGAGAACTTACAACAAGATTCTCATGCAATTCTCTGGTGTTTCCCATTGGAGCACTCACCGGCGTAAGGCGAAACGATCGAGCATAGCTCCGCTTCTCCTCCAAGGCGCATTTACAGGAGAAGAGAAGTGTTGATGTTTCTTCTTTTTTTATTGAAACTATGTGATCTTTAACATTAGATGTGCTTTTCAAATCTACAATATCCTGATATAGATGGAATGAAATGCAGGAAGAGGCCTCGGCTAGTACCTGTGAGTAACACTACAAATTCACAATGTAATCCATGACCTCGGTTAAGAAAACTGTCATTATTTCCCAGTCTATTGTGTTGTTGCATAGAGACCTTTTGAGGTCATCGTCGGTGGAGTCAGGAATCCAATAAGGTATAACGATTGTTGGAATTGGGTAGTGAATCAGTGCAGGCTCAGTGGGGGTGGATGGAAATGGGCATTAAACTTTTGTCACATCCATACTTGACTTCTGGAGAAGATTTATCCCATCATGGTCTTTCAAATAAAACAAGTTCTACCATTCCTCCATATACCCCACCCACCCTTCACTATCATCTATCAATTGAAGTGGAATGGAGTTTGGGGAAGGATAACTCTTTACCTCCTCACCAAGCTTTCTCTTCTTGTGAAAGAGCTAGGTATCTTGTGAAAACGCTTGCAGCCCTATCGCCCTACCAACTAGAGTGAGTAGATAGGCTCCTATCCAAGTTACTTGTAGGGGGGGGCGAGTTGAGAGTCCCATGTTCCATAGATTCTGTTATCACTCCAGGAAACTCTCCTAGGCTGTATATCAGAGATGCCTAGTAACTTAATCTTTTTGGTAACTATTTTCTCAATAATATGTGTGAGTTTGGATCAAGATGAATATCTTAATCTCTGGATTGCACCTTCAAGACAGTCTAACTATATTCATGCAATACAAGGCCTTCAAGAACTATTATCAGATAGGTTTGTAAAATAAATGGATAAGAATACCAATCAGTTAACCAAAACATACATAGGCAATATATATGATGGGTCAACAAACTAGCCAAAGATGCTTATGGTTCTTGCTTAACAGTCAAGAGTAAGAAGACAGTTACCATGGGACCATTAAACATAGACAAAAGAACAATTTCAACTCATATGCATAGACAAAGATGAAGGAGGGTCTGACAATAGAAAATGAAAAAAGCTTGCAGGCTTAATATATTAAAGAAAGTGTCTTTCATACAAAAACAATAGATTATAGAACCCAAAATCGAACCCTGTGTTCATCAAAAGTTTTTGGCTTTATAGCCTTTTACAAAACAGTTTTCAGATCCTAGATTACTGGATCAAATCTTGCCAAATATAGAAAATTAATAATTGACCTAAGTAGACTAGATCAATTCAACTTCTCAACTGATCTTTACGTCTTCAGATTCTGGGCAAGTGTAGTAAGCCTTCTGAGGTTGCTGGATTTCATATGATATGGGAGGAGTCGAGCTTGACACATGTTTGCAGTCAACAGTCTTATCTCCTTGACAATAACTAACCGTTGCTTATCTTTTATGACTTCTAAAACATCTCCAAAACCAAAACAAGCACTTGATAAAGATGTCATTAATTATCCTCCAACGATTGGAACCATTTTTAAGTCCTTTGAGCAAGAAAAACTTCGTTCTGTGCAAAAACATTCGCTTTCTGCCTTATCAGTGCTTTCAATAGTTAGGGAAACAGGAATTCGGGCCTATTAGCTACCGAAAGCTCTGCTTTCGGTGGCTAATGAACAATTGATATGTTCGCCTAAGCCACCGAAACCTGATATTATCAAAATTTCAAAAAATACCCTTGTCTCAGCTCAAAAACACCTCAGGGCTGATCTTTTTAGGTTTATGTCGATTGTTCAAGATTTGTGGGGTTACTGGTTGCTTCTGGTTCATTGCATTGAACTTCCACTTCTACAAGGGTCTCAAGAGAAGCATGAGCTTGGTGTTTTGAAACCATTGCCTTTTTCCTCAAAGCCCTGACCTTTTTCTTCAAACCCTGGGCCACTCTCCATAAACTATTGTAATCCTTTACAATTTTGTTTTTCTTTTTCTTTTCCTTTATGCTTTCATGGGCTAGTCTTTCCAAAGCTGAATTGCTTTCTACAAAGTTTTTTGAGAGGGTTTCATACCTCGTTTTTATTACCCTTTCAAGCACCTCTTGCTCGGCTAGCTTCTTCTTAAGCTTCTTGATCTCTTTTGATTTATTCTGCTTTACTTGTTTGTTGGATGAGGCCTCTGCAACTTGTGGCTCTTGTTCTTCTTGGGGAGTGGGTGATGGAAGGTTCTCATAACTTGCTGTGTATATGTCCATAAAAACAGAGTTGTCACGCCCTGTGGTAATTGAATCCTCATGCCCTGTTTCCAATTGTTGTTCTTCATCTTCTGAGTCTGAGTATGGGAGATTGAGAATGTTTTTGTTCACTGGGATTTCACTGACTTCTTCTTTCTCACTGCTAAAATTCAATTTCTTCTTCGCTTTGCCCAACTTACAGGAAGGAGAAGGTTGATTGTCTGGGGTTCGAGAGATAGCTCTTCTCCTTCTCTTTCCACTTCTAGGAGTGGAGGATTTCCTGGAATGAGGACTCTTTCTACCCTCTGATTAAACCTCAGTCTAGAAATCATTCCAGAATAGGAAAAAATTCCATTCTTTACCCTTTCTTTGCAACAGGTTAAAAACCAACAATTTGATTAAACTATGGTGAGATAATCTACCTGCAACTTGACTGGGTTTGGCCTTGACTTGATGAGCCATCTTGGATAAGCTTCAGTGGAGGCAATAGGGCAGAATTAAGTGGGTCTCTTCCTGTCAAATGGTTTATGAGTTTGAAATGATACATCATGACCTTGTTGTATCGCTCTTCACAGGTTATATAAACCATTATAGCCTTCAATAGTTGTTGCCATTTCTCTTCAAGGAAAGATATAGGAATATATTTCTTCCAAATTAAACCCCTGTGTTCTGGTTTTAGATAAGACCTGAAATCAATAGTCTTAATCACGCTGGTCTTAAACCATTTCTCTGTGACTTCAGCTATGAGAGCTTCATTAATTTCAAATTCATCCTGGCCAATGATTTCTCTCTTTCCATCGAAACTTAGAGCGAAAGCCTCTGCCACTTGCTGATGAAAACTGTGTAATTTTTGACAAAAAATATAACACCCTGCGTCTTTGAACATTTGGCATACCTCGGGATGAGCTTCCAGATACCCGATATCATTAAGCTCCTTCCTTAGTGTCGTCATTCCTTTCTTCATTTGCCACGACGTTGTTGCACACCCGTGATCGCACGAGTGGTTTTCGGGCAGAGTTACAGTGCATAAGCTTAGCGATAATCGGCTCGGCTGAGCTAAAACTGAGATACCTGGGGAGATTTTTTGGATCATGGCGTTGATTGCAAGGAGTGTGGTGGAACAGTTGATGATGTGCAGATGTCATGGTGAATTAACTGAAATAAATGGGAAGTACCACACCGTATAACTCAATGATATAGCAATCAAGAGAGATTCGCTCATATCATAGCGGGATCAACTTTTCGGTCGTGAACGGTTCCTTCAACAGTCCTTTCGACGACTTGTGCAATCATAAAAACACTGAACCCGTCGTTTGAAATGTGCGAAATGACATGCTTGGTATTTTCCTGCTTCCACGGTTTCGGTGGCTAAAATAGCCTTGGATTCATTTATTTAAGCTCTCGAAAGCTAAGGCTTTTGGTGGCTAATGAACAATCGATATGTTCGCCTAAGCCACCGAAACCTGAGATTTGAATTTGATCTAGCACAAACTAAACACACTTTTATTTAAACCTTATTACATGAGTAAAGCTTCGAAAAATGAACCTTTTAAAAATTTAAAAAGTACCTTTTCAACAGACTCTCTATCACCTAAAAAGAAAAATCTCAATTGATTTATTTAAGGAGATAACACTGGCTCCTATTCAGGATGAACGCCTCCCTGTGAGGTTTCAAGAACCACAAAACCAATGCCTTTCCTGAGAAAAGAAAATTTAAAACTATCTACTAGTGTTTCCATTGGGCATGGAGTTATTCTGTAAAAAACAAAAGACTAAAAATAAAATTACAATGACCAGGCTCCAAAGCCTTAGATAAAATAGAGTTTCAGAAAACGCCCATTGACCGGGCCACCAAACATTTCTTCACCTCCCAGACTTTGCAGAATGAAGGTGTTGTTGTGTTGTACTTGAGTTATCATGAAAGGACCGGTCCACAAAGAGTTAAACTTATCGTGTTTGCCTTTATCTTGTCTGAGGACATCCCATTTCAGAACCCAGACACCAACCTAAAAATTATCCACCTTTGCTTTCTTGTCGAAAGTGTCCTAGATCCTCTTTTGATGAGCCTTTGATTTGTCCACCAGCTGTTCTCTGACCTGCTGCAGTTCTACCAAGTCAAGCATTCTTCTTACCATATCATTTGACTCAGTTTCTCTTCCTGAAAAAATTTAGCCACTGGTAAAACTAGCTGAATAGGGAAAATGGCATCAGTACCATAGACCAATTTGAAGGGAGAGGTTCCTATGGATTTCTTGTTAGTTACTCTGTCTGCCCACAGAGCAAACTTTAGTTTAGAGTCCCAACTCTTTTGATTCTCCTCTAACAACTTTCTGATGATTCTGATTAGACTCTTATTGGATGACTCGGTCAGGCCATTACCTTGAGGGTAATAGGGGGTAGAATGTACCAATTGAATGCCCATTGATTTACACATGTTAACCAATGCATCAGCTTTGAAAGCTGTTGCATTATCTGTTACTATCCTTTTTGGGCAACCAGATTTGCTCAGGATGTTCTCATAAAGAAATTTCATGATGACCTGATGAGTGGCATTCCTGGTGGGGACTGCCTCTATCCATTTTGTAAAATAGTCAGTGGCTACCAAGATCCATTTATGTTGACCACTAGATGAATGATTAATTTCGCCTATAAAATCTAAACCCCATTGTTGAAAAGGACCATTCACTACAATAGGTCTCAGGGGAAGATATTTTAGTTGTTGTTTTCCTGTCAATCTTTGACATTTATCACAAGATTTCACGAATGCGCACACATCTAAAAAAAGAAAAGGCCAATAGTATCCATCCCTTAAGATTTTATGAACTGTGGTCTTCCAGTAATGGTGCCCTCCACAAATACTTGAATGAAACTGATGTATAACTTCAACTGACTCTTCTTTGTCTAAACATCTAAGTAGTAAACTAGCAGGGTCCTTCCAATACAAAAGATTATTGTAAATGCAAAATTTGATGGCTTTGAGCTTAAGGGCTCGGGCTTGAGTCATGCTAAGTTCAAGAGGAACCTCCAACTTTTGTAAAAAATGAATAATACTTGAATACCACTCACATGAAGACAAATTTTCAGCCACCTGTTGGTTGATATGTTGTTCTTTTGCTGCTGCCTCTGTCTGCAAACTTGTTGAACTTTCCCCAATGAAATTTATGTCCAAAAAATCACAGTTTTCTTTCGTCAAAAGCTTGGCAAGGCCTTGGCCTTTTACCAGTTTAGTGGGCTTCACTTCTATGTCGAACTTGATTAGCTTTGCGATCCATTTAGTGTTACAGGTATGAACTAACTGAGAGGGGGGGGGGTGAATCAGTTAGTGTAGATTATTAACTATTTATTCTCATTTTTTACTTTGAACCATTACTCTTAGTGGCAGTGAGTCTTTACTGTGAAATCCAGAGTTATAAACACAAAGCAGATAGTATAAAGAACAGCAATCACACACAGCATTCATTCACAAGTATGAGACACAGATTTTTCAAGAGGAAACCCAACCAGGGAAAAAACCTCGTCTTCTTAAGATGTTCAGCAAGCTTCAACTTCGTTACATCTCATCTTTTATGAGCACCAACTCATAGAGGCTACAACCTCAGATTTCCAGCACCAACTGGCTGAGAGCACCAACTCCCACGGAATCCCAGCACCCACTGGGTGGAAGCACCGACTTCCTTTTTACTTCAGCACCAACTGAATGAAGGCATCAACCTTCAGATTCTACAAGCACCCACTTGCAGAGAAAG
>ML792499.1:213685-227650 GCA_009831015.1 Picea engelmannii | reverse complement strand
AGCCGTCGTGTTTCAGCAGTCGTGTTCCAGCATTCATGTTCCAGCATTCGTGTTCCAGCAGTCGTGTTCCAGCAGTCGTGTTCCAGCATTTGTGTTTCAGCATCTACGTTTTAGCATCTGTGTGTGCCAACATTTGTATTCCTGCTTCTGCGTTCCAGCTCTATTTCAGCATTGTGTTTCAGCATCTACGTTTTAGCATCTGAGATTCAGCATTTGCGTTCTAGCTTCTATGTTCCAGCATCTCTTGTGCGTGTTCCATAAGCCAACCGATTGCCATCAATGACAACCTTGACCGTCTGCGTCATCTATGCTGTAGCCATATTTCCAACATTTAGCTCTCTTCCCATCAATATTAGGTTGAGTCAAAACATCCTTCACAGAGGATGAAGGAACATAGGCAATAACCTTTGCATGGAGGATATAAATTCTGAAAGCTTTTAAATATTTAATGAGAGCATAAGCTTGTTTTTCTATAGGATCGTACCTTAGTTCAGTGTCTCAGAGTGTTTTGTTCAAAAAGGCCACTGGGTGATCAATACTTTCATCATCTTTTTGTAACAAGATTGTTGCCACCCTGTCATAGGAAGCAAAGGAAAAAATATAGAAGTTCTTGGTGTAATCCGGACTGATTAGAGTGGGGGACTCCATGATAGCTTGTTTGATATCCTGAAATGAACTTCTTGCATTGTTTGTCCACTTTATCTCGGATCCCTTTTTTAACATAGAAGTTATGTGTTTCACTAACTCAGCAAAATTTGGAATAAATCTTCTAACAAAGTTTATCTTACCAAGTAGAGATTGGATATCCTTCTTTGACCTTGGTAGGGAAAACCTATGAATTGCTTCCACCCGAGCTGGATCAATTTTCACACCTTATGCTGAAACGATGTGGCCTAGGAGCTTGCCTTTCTTGAGAGCAAAATGGGACTTTTTGGGATTCAATGAAATTTCGAACTGCCTGCACTTCAGAAATACTCTTTTTAGATGCTTTAGATGCTCTTCATGACTGCTGGAGTAAACTGTAATGTCATCAAGATAGATGAGGAAAAACTTGTCCTTTTCTCCCATGAAAGCTATGTCCATGGCCCTCTGAAAAGTGGCCCCAACATTCATCAGTCCGAATGGAATTTTGGCTTACATGAAGGTACCCCAAGGAGTTGTAAAAGCAGTCTTTTCTTGGTCATCAGGATGTACATAAATCTAGTTATAGCCTGAAAATCCATCCAGGAAAGACATGACAGTAGCTCGGCCTGAAATTCTTTGCAGCACATGCTCCATCTTGGGTAGGGGATAGTTGTCTTTCTTTGAGCATTTATTTAGATTTCTAAATTCAACACATAACCTGATCTCACCATTTTTCTTTCTCACTATTACTAGATTTGCAATCCATTTAGAGTATCTTAAAGGGATTATGATTTTGGTATCAAGAAGCTTTTTGATTTCTCTTTCAATTATAGGCAATAGAAGAGGACTGATAGGACTGAGTTTCTGTTTGAAAGGGATGGTGTCCTTCTCGAGGAGAATCTTATGTTGAATGACCTCAGGGTCATAAGCTTTCAGATCACTGTATTTCCAAGAAAAAACATCAGCGAAATCCTTCATAATGCTGCAATATTAGACCTCTGATCAGCGGTTAATTCGAGGGACCTATTTATGAATTTAGGCTGATTTTGGATTTCTATGTTGTGCTCATGGACAACGGGCTCTTTTTCCTTCTTATAAGGTTTGTAGGGGACATCGTTATGATCGAAAATCTTCTCAAGAGGTACCAAACCCCAAGGTATATAATTGTTAGGCAGTTGAACGATATCATGATGACCCATTTTTCTTTTTAGCTTAGGCTTCTTAGATTCCTCTACATTTTGATTTTTCTGGTCAATATGCATATCATAAAATTCATCTACCACTTGGATAAATCTATTAAGCTCATCATCATCTTCAAAAAATTTCCAGTATTTAATATTGTCAAGCAAAGATGGTCTATATTTGACTTGGATTTCATAATTGAGCCTGGGAGGCATGGGAGGAATAAACAGACTGGTTGAAACAGCAAGGGAATCAACAAGATGATTCATAGCTCTGGGTATATAAGAAATGTCAAAAGTGGAAAAAGAGTCCCTGATTTTCCATACCTCATCCCTGTAGGCTTTCAATCTGACATGTTTTTCTTGGAAAGTATTGTTCACTTGTTGTATGATGAGATCTGCATCTCCAAACACTTTTAATCCTTTAATTCCCATCTCCTTGGCAGAATTTAATCCCAATAGAAAAGCATCGTACTCTACTATATTGTTATTAGTTTTGAAATCAAGCTTAAAAGACAAATGCATAGCCTCCTTCAAAGGAGAAATCAAAACTACACCTGCACCTGCTGGGTCTTTAGTACTGGCACCATCAAAGTACATGGTCCACACAGGAATACATTTTTCATCGGTTTGCTGATAAGTGGGTTTCGTGAGATGCAAAGGAGCTGACTAAGAATCATCTATTTGAAGGATGCATGAGCCAAAGTCTGTGTCTAAAGCATAAATGGGATGATTTACATAATTTTTTCCATCACTAATGATGTAGGCAAGTTGATTCTCTCTATAAAGTCTCTTTAGCTCTCCTCCAAACACCGGGACTGTGGCATACGAAAGATCCATCTACAGGGTATCCCCCAACCTTTTGCTCCATGAACATGACAAGAGGAGGCCAAACTTGGGTGGGATATCAGCCACCATAACATCCATTACCATGCTTCTCATTGGCAATTGGGCAAGGTTTATAACAAGGTCCTTTATGAGGCCGAGGCATCTGACTTTCCTAGAGTCGAAAGAGAAGAGATCATGATAAGGTTTTGTGACATCAAGCCCAAGTTCATCCATCACTGCTTTAGGCATAATATTGTGTGATGCTCCTGAATCAAGCAAGCAGTTGTGAAGGATCTTGTCATGGATATTTAGGGATATGTAGAAGGGTGGACAAGAGTCGTCTCGATCTTCTATCATAGGTCCTATATTCAATATTGGCTTGTCATCTTGTAGGTTTACGTAATCAGTAGCTGGAGGAGTCTTTGGTTCAGGGGACTTTAGGATAGTAGACTTGAAAACGTCATTCTTCATAAGTTTGGTCAATGGCATAGGTATTTTTACTTTCTAAATTTCTGATTCGAAATTGAAAGAGTATGATAATCTATCGAAAGTTTTTACCTCATTAGAAGGAGTTCTGAGGATGACCTGTTCCTTGGCTTGGGGCTGCAATCGCTTATGCTGTTGTTTTGCAGGAATGGAGGTCTGCTTTACAGAAGCAGCAGGCTACTTGGTAGCAACTTCTTTCTTCTTCCCGAGAGCAGCAAGCAATGGCTTTGGAGCAACATTTTTAGATCTTAAATTATAACCGGGCTGATCATCTATCTGATAAAAAGATTCTTCAATACTTGCCTCATGAATCTCTTCGTCCATCTGGGCTTCTTCATAATCCACTTGTGTCAAAAAGGAGGAATCATTTTCGTCCCCAAAACAATTGATGTCATCTGCTTCTTCAACTTCGTCATGAGGTAGCTCATGTTCCTCTTCTAGCAATGCATTTTGGAAGGGGGCTCTGATTCTTTGATCATTAGCTACATTCTTGTCTCTTTGAAGGATCTGGACCTGTTGGTTGTTCCTTCTGAAAGGGAAAGCATTGAGATTCCTAGGAGCAAAAGCATTTGGCTCTTTAATCCTTGCTGGATGCTAACTCTGAATCTTCAATTTTGACATTTTCGAGGTCAAGTTATCCAACATCTTGGCCATCTTTTCCATTTTGGTATTAGAATAAGAAGGGAGTTCAACATAAGACTTCTTTCTCTCAAATTTTCCTTTAAGTTTCTGAGACACCATGATATTTGATTCGACCTCAAGAGCAGCATCTTGCATTAAAGCGAGTGTGGCTGATCTTCTTTCTCTAAGGATTAAGCAAAACTCTGGATCAAAGGCAGAAGAATATGTGTTGTTTGTTGATGCATCAGTTGGCTTGATCTCTGCAGGGATCTTGCCGAACATTTTATTGAATCTTTTGGTGAAGTCTGAGACCGACTCCCCATTTTCTCTTCCGAGATTTCTGAATTCAGAAATGTGATACAAGAGATCTCTTCTTTCTCCCCAGTGTTTCAAAAACACTTCATCTAACTGCTCAATACCTGTCACTGAATTTGTTGGTAGTTCCTTGAACCACTTCCTAGCTTGGCCATCCAAACTCTGTACAAAAATCCTGGTCCAAACATCTTCTTCCGAAATGTTAATGTTCTCAGCATAAGCATAAAAAGCTTCTATCAATCTTAGGGGTTGATGCAAAGGAAGAATCTTCAGATGATGAAGGTGGAGATGGGATAAGTGAGTCTATAAAAAATGGTTGTCTTACTTCACCCTGGGCAAAATTTCTTGAATCGGGTGGAAAATAAGAGGCTCTGTAAAATTGACTGAGCAGTAAGGCTAAGCTTTCTTCACCCTTAAAGGAAAGATCTTGTAAAATATCTTCAAGAACGAGCAGACTGGTATGGGTATAGAAAACACCCTGTATAAGCTTAGTTGGTGAGGAGTTCAAAGAAGGAGAAAATTCCTTTTGCTGAGGGGATCCTACAACTCCTCTAAAATTGGATGTAATAACATGCTCAGAAACAGAATCTATAACATCAGAGGAAATTGAAGGCTCCTCACCCTTCAAGCTTTCCGACACAATTTCAATTTTCTGAGAACTAGAAGTTTCAGCAGAAGGAGATTCAACAAGAGGTTCTTTAGATATGAAAGAAGAAGTGTCTGTTGAAATACCTAGATTAGCTGCTCTTGCAGATCCAGAAGTTTGTCTTTGCAAAGCTTTTCCCCTTCTGATGATATTCTCAGGGTCTGGAACTGGTGCTACCAGTGGTCCTTCTTGGTTTTCCCTGGTGTGAGCTCTTTTCGGACCCACTTCGTTCCAATGGAGTCGCCAGATAGATGGTTACAACCCAAAATGTGTCCAAACTTTGTCTATCATCAAAGTTGGATCTTTTCGTCTCCCAAGGAAGCTGAGCTTCAACCTCCTCTCCCCGGAAACATCGCCAATTTATTATCGCTCCAGGAAACTCTCCTAGGATGTATATCAGAGATGCCTGGTAACTTAATCTTTTTGGTAACTATTTTCTCAATAATATGTGTGAGTTTGGATCAAGATGAATATCTTAATCTCTGGATTGTACCTTCAATAAAGTATAACTATATTCATGCAATACAAGGCCTTCAAGAACTATTATCAGATAGGTTTGTAAAATAAATGGAGAAGAATACCAATCAGTTAACCAGAACATACATAGGCAATATATATGATGGGTGAATAAACTAGCCAAAGATGCTTATGATTCTTGCTTAACAGTCAAGAGTAAGATGACAGTTACCATGGGACCATTAAACATAGACAAAAGAACAATTTCAACTCATATGCATAGACAAAGATGAAGGAGGGTCTGACAATAGCAAATGAAAGAAGCTTGCAGGCTTAATATATTAAAGAAAGTGTCTTTCATACAAAAACAATAGATTATAGAACCCAAAATCGAACCTTGTGTTCATCAAAAGTTTTTGGCTTTATAGCATTTTACAAAACAGATTTCAGATCCTAGATTAGTGGATCAAATCTTGCCAAATATAGAAAATCAATAATTGACCTAAGTAGACTAGATCAATTCAACTTCTCGACTGATCTTTACGTCTTCAGATTATGGGCAAGTGTAGTAAGCCTTCCGAGGCTGTTGGATCTCATATGATATGGGAGGAGTCGAGCTTGACACCTGTTTGCAGTCAACAGTCTTATCTCCTTGACAATAACTAACCGTTGCTTATCTTTTCTGACTTCTAAAACATCTCCAAAACCAAAACAAGCACTTGATAAAGATGTCATTAATTATTCTCCAACTATTTGAACCATTTTTAAGTCCTTTGAGCAAGAAAAACTTGGTTCTGTGCAAAAACATTTGCTTCTTGCCTTATCAGTGCTTTCGGTAGTTAGGGAAACTGGAATTCGGGTCGATTAGCTACCGAAAGCTCTGCTTTCAGTGGCTAATGACCAATCGATATGTTCGCCTAAGCCACCGAAACCTAAGATTATCAAAATTTCAAAAAATACCCTTGTCTCAGCTCAAAAACGCCTCAGGGCTGATCTTTTTAGGTTTATGTCTATTGTTCAGGATTTGTGGGGTTACTGGCTGCTTCTGGTTCATTGCATTGAACTTCCACTTCTGCAAGGGTCTCAAGAGAAGCATGAGCTTGGTGTTTTGAAACCAATGCCTTTTTCCTCAAAGCCCTAACCTTTTTCTTCAAACCCTGGGCCACTCTCCATAAATTGTTGTAATCCTTTACAATTTTGTTTTTCTTTTTCTTTTCCTTTATGCTTTCATGGGCTAGTCTTTCCAAAGCTGAATTGCTTTCTGCAAAGTTTTTTGAGAGGGTTTCATACCTGTTTTTTATTACCCTTTCAAGCACCTCTTGCTCGGCTAGCTTCTTCTTAAGCTTCTTGATCTCTTTTGATTTTTTCTGCTTTACTTGTTTGCTGGATGAGGCCTCTGCAACTTGTGGCTCTTATTCTTCTTGGGGAGTGGGTGATGGAAGGTTCTCATAACTTGTTGTGTATATGTCCACAAAAACAAAGTTGTCACGCCCTGTGGTAACTGAATCCTCATGCCCTGTTCCCAGTTGTTGTTCTTCATCTTCTGAGTCTGAGTATGGGAGATTGAGAATGTTTTTGTTCACTAGGATTTCACTGACTTCTTCTTTCTCACTATTAAAATTCAATTTCTTCTTCGCTTTCCCCAACTTAGAGGAAGGAGAGGGCTACTTGACTGGGGTTGGAGAGATAGCTCTTCTCCTTCTCTTTCCACTTATGGGAGTGGAGGATTTCCTAGAATGAGGATGCTTTCTACCCTCTGATTGAACCTCAGTCTGGAAATCATTCTAGAATAGGAAAAAATTCCATTATTTACCCTTTCTTTGCGATAAGTTACAAACCAACAGTTTGATTAAACTATGGTGAGATAATCTACCTACAACTTGATTGGGTTTGGCCTTGACTTGATGAGCCATCTTGGATAAGCTTCGATGGAGGAAATAGGGAAGATTAAGTGGGTCTCTTCCTGTCAAATGGTTTATGAGTTTGAAATGATACATCATGACCCTGTTGTATCGCCCTTCACAGGTTATATAAACCATTATAGCCTTCAATAGTTGTTGCAATTTCTCTTCAAGGAAAGATACAGGAATATCTTTCTTCCAAATTAAACCCTTGTGTTCTGGTTTTAGATAAGAACTGAACTCGATATTCTTAATCACGATGGTCTTAAACCATTTCTCTCCAGTTGTCGGAAGCTCTGTGACTTCGGCTATAAGAGCTTCATCAATTTCAAATTCGTCCTGGCCGATGATTGCTCTCTTTCCATTGAAACTTAGAGCGAAAGCCTTTGCCACCTGCTGATGAAAACTGTGTAACTTTTGACAAAAATTATAACACCCTGCGTCTTTGAACATTTGGCATACCTCGGGATGAGCTTCCAGATACTCGATATCGTTAAGCTCCTTCCTTAGTGTTGTCGCTCCTTTCTTCGTTTTCCATGACGTTGTCGCACACCCGTGATCGCAGGAGTGGTTTTCGGGCAGAGTTACAGTGCATAAGCTCAGCGATAATCGGCTCGGCTGGGCTAAAACTGAGATAACCGGGGGGAGTTTTTGGATCGTGCCGCTGATTGCAAGGAGTGCGGCGGAACGGTTGATGATGTGCAGATGTCATGGTGAATTAACTGAAATAAATGGGAAGTACCACACCGTATAACTCAATGATATAGTGATCATGAGAGATTCACTCATATCATAGCGGGATCAACTTTCCGGTCGTGAACGGTTCCTTCAGCAGTCTTTTTAGCGGCTTGTGCAATCATGGAAACACCAAACCCATTGTTTGAAACATGTGAAATGACGTGTTTGGTATTGTCTACTTCCATGGTTTCGGTGGCTAAAGTAGCCTTGGATTCTTTTATTTAAGCTCCCAAAAGCTAAGGCTTTTGGTGGCTAATGAACAATAGATATGTTCGCTTAAGCCACCGAAACTTGAGATTTTAATTTGATCTAACACAAACTAAACGAACTTTTATTTAAACCTTATTACATTAGTAAAGCTTCAAAAAAATGAACCTTTTAAAAATTTAAAAAGTACCTTTTCAACAGACTCTCTATCACCTAAAAAGAAAAATCTCGATTGATTTATTTGAGGAGATAACACATTCCCTTGTAGACTTTGATTGAACTAATGATAACTTGGGTCTCACTTGATGGTGAAGGTATAGAGACATATTCCATTGCCATATCTGGTAATGAATTACCCACACCTAGTGAATTTCATGTCCATTTGCATGGGGAGTTTTCTTAATTATCCACTCTTCATGCCGCAGGCTCGGCGTCACTCCTTGTTTCCTCTACGCATTTGTGTATTTGGCCCACAGGCAGTCTGGTTAATTTTTGGTTTCTGGTTCTCCATGGATCCAAGGAATTCAAAAAATGTCAAGGTTGCCTTTCACTCCTCCAAGGAAGCCTCTGAGGCTCAGGCCGCAACTTCAGCCTTTGTGGCCGATATGCACTAGCAAAACGTATTACACTAATGGTGGGCAACCATGTGCATTGTACGAATGGTGACCGTACATCAAAGTATTACACTAATGGTGGACAGACTGATACGCAGTAGCAGTTAGCTAAGATAGCAAACCGATAAATGCATTCTTAATTGTCATGAGAGTGCCTAAAAATTAATAAACCTCGCCTTCTTTTTATACGTCCTGCATACAAAATGTAGCAATTAGAATGCTCCAGAAGATATGTACAGAAGTATAAAAAAATTATAAATAACCAATATCCTTTAAAAAAATTATAAATAACCAATATCCTTTAAAATATTTTCGCAGGAAGCATATGTACTTTTCAATTGCAAAAATAGGAAGGAAGGGATTTTATATCGTCAATAGAATAGTGAACAAGGAAAGGACTGGCAGGCTCGACCAAGAGGACTGGATAAGTGTTACGGGCCCTCCAAGAGAGGAGCGTAGCGGTATGGGTGTAACTCCCTCACTATGGGCTCGAAAAGATAAGAAGTACGGATCGTATTATGGCATGCATGAAGAGAAGACGCAATGGGTATTCTCATTCGGGCTCAACAAGATGAGTCTTACAAGAGTCGTTCCGTTATAAATCTTGATAAAAATAATAACAAAGATAATGGCTAAGCATAACACCTTCCTATAGTAGTTGACACAATTCCTTCATCAATTGTACTGACTTGATGTTGCTCTGTCATTTGGAGTGAGTTGCACCTTATAGAGAACATCGTCGTTGCTCATTGTTCCTTGTAGAGAACATCGTTGTTGTGCATTGCTCCATCATTCATTGTAGGTTGCTTGCATAAGAACACCACCTCGTTCTCCCTTAAGGTATATTTTCTCAATTCTTCCCTTGTTTTTCATAGAATGCAATTGTATTGATTCGAGTCAATGTTTGCAGACATTCAAGGATGAATATATCATGGTGTTTGGTTAGAGAGAATAATTAATATCAGATAAATATGGTTGGTTCAAAAGAACACCATCGCTTCTCCTTGCAGAAGAACACCATTGTTGCTCCATCATTCGTTGTAGGCTGCTCCTTGCAGAAGAACACCACCCCGTTCTCCCGTAAGGTATCTTTTCTCAATTCTTCCCTTGTTTTCCATAGAATACAATTGAATTGAGTCAAGTAGATGTTTGCAGACTATTCAGGATCAAGATAGTTATGATGTTTGAAACTTGCAAGAGAAGGAAGGATGTCGGGTGCAATGCCACCTCACAAGCTCTGCAATGTGAGTTGTGTTGCAGTGAAGGTGAACGTTAGATCGTGGCCATGCAATATGTCAGGAGCAATAAATGCATATTAGGTAGGTGTCAATGTTTCAATTTTTTTTATTTTTAAATGACTTTATAAATCTGATAAATAAAAAAATATATTCAAACACATTGGGGGCAATTATGTCTTATCACAATGCTTCCGCCAATCAAAAATTAAAAATGAGAAATCAAAAATTTTAAAAATAGATTTTATTTTAAAAATAAATAAATTGTGTAAATATTGTGGAAAAAGGTTAATTAATGGCATGCCAAATTTTTTATTGAACTACAAAATGCACCAACTAATAAATCAAAATGCACCATTTAATAGGCAGTCAACGATGGTTGACCGCCACACGAAAGCTAGAGTCCTTACCTTGGTCATCAGCAGGGACTAATAAGAATTGAAGTCACATGAACATAAATGCCATTCACGCCATATTATATAGTTGTTTCTAGCCCCTCAACCAAGGCTATATACTATGCCTTGTTGTTTGGAGTCTCTTCGTGTATAGACCTTGATTTTTTATGATTATGTCTTGTAATTTATTGTGCAAGACATAGATGAAGGTCGCTTATCACAAATTTAAAGTGCATGATATTACAATGCACAAAATCCAATGCTCTCCACATTGTATCTTCCAACAACATCCATGTCTTAGAACTAATGATTTATAAAATATAAGTGATTAATTACAACACATACCACATATATGTATATGAAGGCTATCACATGAAAAAATATTACCAACATAAACCATATGCACAAATGATGATCCAGATTATTTTTGGCACGAAATGAGAGTGGAGATATAATAAAGAGATGTAGAGATATATCTCAAATATCCAATAATATAACAGAAATATATTAGAGATGCAACCATAAACACAGAGATATAGTAATGCACAATTTCTATTAATGAGCGAAATGTACAAAACTGTAGAAGTACATAGTGAAAGACTAGCTAGAATGTTGGAAGCTTATCTCTGAGAAGAGATGTGACGGCTACTCACATTCGCAAGAATATGATTTTACAATGAGGCTCCAAAGGCCTTTTTATCATAAATAAAATCCAAAACCCTAACCCCGGAAGATGAAAAGTCAACGATTTTGTGGACCCCGTTTTGGGTAGTTTAGTGTGTCAACTTCCCGGGGGCGTAACTTTGGCATGCGATCTTAGTTTGGGGCGGACGATAGCTCGTTGGAAAGGTATCGTCAAGGAGATTCATTTTGGGGGCTCAATCAAAGCCTTTGGCTATTATTGAGATGCTCGATCCCTAAAAAACTTCATTAAGGCCCTCAAAATGGCCTCGAAAGTTTAGTAATTGAAAAAACGCTAAAAATAGTAAATTGCCAGAAGATTGTTTTGAGCCAGTTGAAATAGGTGGGTGGACACCGATATCCACCTGGATCAATCCTCCCTCCTTATGAAGCAATGGTCTCCATTGCTTTGAGTGCCCAGGGGAGAGGGAAAAGCATTTGTTGAATCTGCACCTTGATGAGCTATTTGCCTTGCTGGAGAAGTTGCGCTACTTAGCTTGTTGAAGGCTGTCAAGAACTTGTGGCTGGAAGGGTTGGACCCTTTTAACTAGTCTGGATACATGAGATGACTGTGTGCAGCAGGAATCCTTGTGTTTTTCTTCAATCTTGTCGACCTACTTTTGTTGGACATAAGGTGCTTGGACTGAGGCTGCAGTTCTTGCGGTGTTCTTCTGTTCACCTTTTAAATGGACTATGAAGAAGATGGATTTTGTAGCATGAGATACTACCTTGCAGCACTGTTTAGGTGAGACAGTAGTTGGAACTACGTCTGTTATCCTGTAGAGATGACCCCCTGGAATAACAATGACACTACGTGGTTGAGACTCATAAATAACATGGCGCTTCCACATATATGGTTGGCCCAAAAAAACATCACATACATCCAGTGGGGAAACATCACATAATACCTCATCCTTGAAGGGTTGGATGTTGTATGAAAATTGACACTGTTGGCTGACATGAAGGTCTCATCCCTGGCGAAGCCACCCGATGTTGTATGGTTGCAAGTGTGGTGTTGTCAAAAATACCAATTGTTTGATGACCTCTGTTGAGATGAGGTTTTTTTGGCTTCCACTTTCAACAATGAAATGCAACGGGATCCCCTTCACCCACATCTGTGAAGGAAGATCCAATCCCCCTCTTCAGGATATGCTAGTTCTTCTGGTTAATTGTTGTGGTCGCGATAGTAGCAGTGGGGTCTGCGTCAATGATCTATCTTCTCCCATTATTTTATGAATTAGACTCTAAATCAGGGTTCGGCTACTTTTCTTTGATCTCAACCACCAATGATTGTTTTGAGCAACATTCATCAGTGTTGTGCTAGGGCATTTTTTGGAAATCACACCACTTTCTAGTGTCCTTTTTTGTCTTCCCGTGACCCTTCTTTTCCTGCGGCTTGGACTGGTTTTCAGGAGGCTGTTTGTTAGGGTCGTCTTTATCATACTTTGGTTATTGCAGATTTGCAGACCCAAAATATCACCTTTTTTGGTGCCTAAATTTCTGCTCGATTTTGATAGCATATCGATAGGCAGCTCCCAACGATGAGATGTCTAGAAACTCCATTTCGGTTTGGATGTACCTATGTATTGCCCCATGGTATTTCAGAACCAAATGTCGCTCAAGATATTTGATACCCAGCTTGGTGCACGGGGTATGGAAGACATTGGTGAATTTTGGCACTGCTTGGCCCCTCTTTTACCGCAGTTTGGTCCATCTCATGTACTGGTCATCATAATTATCGACAAAATAATATTTCTCCTTGACCGGATCTACAAAAAAATCCCAAGTGGGCTCGACCCCATATATTTCGGACTCCTCTGTGAAACTTTTCTCCCAGTAAGTTTCCCACCAATGTTTTACATGGGGGAGAGCCTTAAGGAGTGCGAAGGTAATCTTTTCCTTGTTGAAAAATTTGTGAACAGAGAAATAAGCTTCAGCAGATTTAACCATTTTTCTAGGGCATTTGCATCTATCTGTCCTTCAAATATGAGAATATCAAAATTAACTTGTACCTTGAAAGGAGAGGTGCCTCCAAAGTGGTCGCTTGATGAAGACGCACTGGTTGTTATCGTCTGGCGTTGAAGGATGTGGGAAAAATTATCCATCATTTCGTCCCTCTGTCGCGTGAGAGCTTGCTCAAGCAACAAATTAATAGAATGTCTGCTCTGTCATTTTTATTTTCTTCCTCCATGGAGGGTTTCTTGGGCATGCGAGAGTGATTTTCTTAAAGAGAGACAAGATTGAGACCCAACTTTCTATACTTAGATCTCGTCGGGGACATGCACTGAAAAACGATCAAGAGAAGACTGCTTTGATACCACTGATCCAAATTATTTTTGGCACGAAATGAGAGTGGAGATATAATAAATAAATGTACATAGATATCTCAGATATCCAATAATATAACAAAAATATATCATAGATGCAACCATAAACACAGAGATACAATAATACACAGTTTCTATTAATGAGCAAAATGTACAAAATTGTAGAAATACAAAGTGAAAGACTCGCTAGAGTGGTGGCAACTTATCTCTGAGAAGACATGTGATGACTACTCACATTCGCAAGAAGACGATTTTACAATGAGGCTCCAAAGGCCTTTTTACCATAAAGAAAATCCAAAACCCTACGGAAGATGAAAAGCCAACAATTTTGTGGACCCCGTTTTGGGTAGTTTGGTGTATCAACTTCACGGGGGCATAACTTTGGCATGCGATCTTTGTTTGGGGCAGACGATAAATCGTTGTAAAGGTATCGTCGAGGAGATTCATTTTTGGGGCTCAATCAAAGTCTTTAGCAAAAATTGAGGTGCTCAATCCTGAAAAAAATTCATTTAGGCCCTCAAAATGGCCCCAGAAGTTTAGGAACCGAAAAACTGCTAAAAATAATAAATTGACAGAAGATTGTTTTGAGCCAGTTGGAATAGGTGGGTGGCCATAGATATCCACCTAGATAAAATGATAAGTGAGGGCATGTAGAAGGTTGATTTCTAACTCTTCTTTTATTAATTGGCACTCACATACCTTCATTTCTA
>ML792499.1:200264-213424 GCA_009831015.1 Picea engelmannii | reverse complement strand
ACAAGAGTATTCAATCCTATATTTAAATGGATTTGTGTAACTTAAAAGTTTCTATTAATTTGTATTCCTGCAAAATTCATTGAAACCATGTACAATATATGTCTAGAGTTTGCAAAGTTCTACATTGCATTGAAATATAACCTAAGTGCATATAAACTCAAGTGTTATATGGGTTTGAATGAGTTCATATGATACAGGTAGATATCGGTGGCCACCCACCTATTCCACTGGCTCAAAGAACAATTTTCCATTTTGGCAGTTTTTTACAATTTTTTGGGTCCCCAACTTCCAGGGTCATTTTGAGGCCCTAAATGACGTTGGTTTATTATTATTATTATTATTATATATAATTTGGGCGGGGCAAGGAAAGTAAATATACACACTTTGACCTCGGGTGGAAGTTGTACTCCTCAGATAGACCTTTCTGACGAGGTATTGAATGCCCCAAACAAAGATCGTATGCAAAAGTTACGCCCTCAAGAAGTTGACATATCAACTACCCCCGTCGGGGCCCACAAACCTTTTGGCGTTTCATCTCTCAAGGTTAGAGTTTTGGATGTTTAGGGTTTCCTCATTTATGATTTATGTTAAAAAGGCCTTTGGAACCTCATTGCAATCAACTTCTTGCAAATGAGTGTAGTCGACACATCTCTCTTCAAAGATAAGCTACCACCATTCTAGATAGCTTATGTGCTTTGAATTTACAGTATTTTGTATTCCAGACAATCACTAATAGAATCTGAGTTTTATTTCATTATTGTGTTCCTTTCCATATTTATGTGTATCTCCCTGTTATATCTTTGTTATATTTCTGCCTTCATGTCATTCTCAAAATAATTTGGAATAGTGGTATCAGAGCAGTCTCCTCCTTGTCGTTCTTAGTGCATGTCCTCGACGAGGTCAGGTTATAGAGAGTTGGGTGTCAAGCTTTTTTTTCTTGAGGACAACCACTCTTTCCCACCCAAGCAACCTCCCATGGCAGAATAAAAGAGGGATGACATAGTAGGATATCCTATCAAATTGTTGCTCAAGAAATCCCTTGCATGACAGGGGAATGAGATGATGGATAATTTCGTCCATATCCTTTGAAAGTTGCTGACAACAACAAAGGCACCCTCAACCAATAGTCACTTTGGAGGTGAGATGCCCTTCGTACAAGTTAACTTTGATATTCCTTTATTTGAAGGTCAGATAGACACCTATGCTTTGGAAAAATGGTTAAGTCTACTAGAGGGTTATTTCTCTGTCGAAATTTTTTCCAGCAGTGAAAAAATCACCTTCGCACTCCTTAAGGCCCTTCCCCATGTCAAAGATTGGTGGGAGACTTGCTGTGAACAACATGTCGAGGATGAGTTTGCAATTTTTGGGCCAGGACTTGGTTGGGTGGCTTTTGTTGATGCCCTTAAGGAACAATATTACCATGTTGGAAATTATGACGACCAATACACAAGATAGACCACATTGTGTCAAGAGAGGGGCCAAACAGTGTTGGAGTTCAAAAATACCTCGCACACCAAGTTGGGTATCAAAGAGTCTAAGCGACATGTGGTTCTAAAATATTGTGGGGCTCTACACATGTACATCCATACCAAAATGGATTTTGGGACATATCGTCATTGGGAATCGCTTATCGATATGCTGTCAAAATCAAGTAGAAATTTAAGCAGCAAAACAAGTGGGAGTTCAGGTCTGCAAATTTACAACAACCGAAGTATGGTAAGGGTGGCCCTAAATCCTAGGGAAAAGGAAAAACCAAGGATGGCCAGTCCTAGGACAACTAGTCCAAGCCACCAACAAAGAAGGGCAATGGGAAGTCGAAGAAGGACACTAGAAAGTGGTGCAAGTTCCACAAAATCCCTTGGCACAATACTAATGAATGTCGCTCTAAACAGTCATTGTTGGCCGAGACAAAATCCTAGGGTTAGATGCTAACTTAGACTCTGATTCAAAACCAGAAAAGGGAAAAAAAATCATTGATGCAGAACCCAGTGTCACCATCGCTACCACAAAAATCCAACCAGAGGAACTAGAGGAGCCCGAAGAAGGGAAGCGCCTCTTCCACTAACAGATGTGGGTGAAGGGGACCCCACTCCATTTCATTGTTGACATCAGTATCGAGAAGAACCTAATCTCAGCAAAGGTCATCAAGAGGTTGAACCTGACAACGACAACGCATCCTCATCCATACACCATCGATTGGCTCAGCCAGGGATGGGACATCCGCATCAGCCAAAAATGTCGCCTGCACTACGACATCAAACCCTTTAAATATGAGGTATTGTGTGATGTTTCCCCCCTTGAAGTTTGTGATGTTTTGTTAGGACAACCATATATGTGGAAGTGTCATGTTGTTTATGAATTTAGGTTTCGTAGTGTCATTATTATTTTGGGATATCAACTCTACAGGGTATCGAAGGTAGTCCCAACTATTGCGGTCTCTTTGATCTCCGTGAAGTAATGCAAAAAGGTGGTCTCTCAGACCAAGAGATTTTTCCTCTTTATGGTTTGCTCAGAAGGGGAACAAAATTTCATTGCAACCACCAAAACCTCTGCACGGGGTCTTTATACACAACAACAATAGGTGGACAAGATAGTAGAAGAGCACAAATACATATTTTCCTCGCCTATTGGGGTGCTTGTGCACTGTCAGGTAAAGAACTCAATTGATTTGACTCCCAATGCTCCTCTACCTAACGACCATGTGTACAAGAATTCTGTTATGGAGAATGAAGAAATCAAATGCCATATCCAAGAGCTAATTCTAAAGGGCCACATCAAACCAAGCTCATCACCTTGTGGGAGCCCAATTGTTCTAGTACAGAAGAAGGACATGATATGGCGACTTTGTATTGATATAGAGCCCTGAACAAGATCATAGTGAAGAACCGATACCTAATCCCCCAGATTAATGATCTTCTCAATTAGCTCAAGGGAGCTAATTTTTTTAGCAAGATTAACATGAAGTCAAGCTACCACCAGATGTCGATTGAGAAAAATGATGTATGGAAGACAACCTTCAAGTCTAAATAAGGTCTCTTCGACTGGTTGGTCACGACTTTCGGCTTGACTAATGCCTTGACAACATTCATGCGGATGATGGATGACATATTGTGGCCATTCACAAACTCCTTTGTGGTCGTATATCTGGATGACATCCTCATCTTCAACAAAACTTGGGAGGAACATTTGAAGCATATTCAACAGGACTTGGGCACCCTGCGACAACACAAGTTATATGCCAATTTGGAGAAGTGTTCCTTTGTCATGCAGATAATCCAATATTTGGGATACATCATTGATGATTAGGGTGTGCTTGTGGATCCATAAAAGATCCAAGTCATCTGTGATTGCCCGACCCCGAATATATTGATCGAGCTTCGCATTTTCTTGGGCCTCGCCAACTTCTGTTGTCGGTTTGTGTTGGGGTTCTCTCATATCGCTTGGGCCCTAAGCTAGGTGACAAAGGGTGGAGCGAAGGCCAAGTTTGTGTGGGTTGCATCCCAACAGAAAGCATTCGAGGATTTGAAATCCCACCTCTGCTCAATGCCAGTCCTTATTTTTCCATACCTGCAACGACCATTTGAGATTGAGACAGATGCTTCAGATTATGCTATCAGTGCAGTCCTCACCCAACATGGGAATCTAGTAGACTATCACAGTGAAACAATATCTGATGTTGTTCACATATACCCCACCTACGACAAAGAGATGTACTCCATTGTGCAGGCATGTCAAAAGTGGAAGCATTGCATTATGGGGAAGGAGCAGTCATCCACATTGATCACATGCCTCTGCAATTTATCCAGACATAAGGAAAGTTACAAAATGACCGCCATCAGAAATGGTCCACGTACTTGCAACAATTCCACTTGAATATCAAGTACAAGAAGGGAAACACCAACCATGTCACAGATTGCCTCAACTGACCCTCGATTGTGGTGCTAACCATAGTTCTTAACTCTTGTGGGCATGAGATGTTCAAGTGGACACAATTATACAATAATGACTTTGACTTTGTTGTTGCCAATCAAACATTGAGTGCAGGAAAAACAGTTCCAGACTTTCATCTCCAGGATGAATTTCTATGCCATCTGAGCCATCTTTGTGTTCTTTCAAGCAAGCCTGCAAAGTTGATCTGGGAAGATCATTACAACCATGTAGTAGGACATTTTGGTGTAGACAAAATAGTGGCAGTACTACAAAATCATTTTTATTGGCCAAAGCTTCGACAAGATGTCCACAAGTACATTAGATCTCGTACTACCTTCACCATTTCCAAGCTCGCCATCAAGAAACAAGGGATATACACCCATTTACTTACTCCAGATAGGCCTTAGGATTCCATCTCCATGGATTACATGTTTGGTCTGCCTTCAACCAAGCATGGGAATGACTATGTCTTCGTGGTCGTTGATAGATTCTCTATGATGGTAGTTTTGGCACCCTCCAAGAAGAGAATCACAACTGAGGCTACTGTCAAACTCTTCTTTGAACATGTTTGGGTTCATTTTGGGCTCCCACAAACCATTATATCAAATTGAGACAGTAGATTTCTGAGCAATTTTTGGTTCAGCCTATGGTCGATGATGGACACCAAGTTGACCAAATCGACTGCCTTCCACCCACAAATTGATGGACAAACACAGGTAGTCAACATGATGATTGTTCATATCTTGAGGATGTACAATTCCAAACATCCATGCACATGGGATGAAAGCCTTCCTTATGTTCAACATAGCAACAAAAGAGCCCTCCATAGCTCTATTGGCCACAACCCTTTTCATGTGTGCTTGGGGTTCTAGCCATTAACCCCCATTGATGTAGCTCTGCCCATTGCAGTTGCACAGGAAGAGTCCTCCCATGCTCAGACCGAGGTTGATCGAGCAACCAAATTTGTTGAACTAATCTAGTACATCCAACAAGTTCATGATATTTTGTAGAAATCTAATGCCAAGTACAAGCAACACCACGATTAACATCAGGTACCACACAAGTTTCATCTGGGAGATAAGGTATGGTTGCATTTGCAAAAAGAGAGCCTCATAGGACCACATCATAAGCTATGCCCACTCTGATACGAGCCTAACACCATCACCAAGGTTGTGGGTGAGAATGATTTTGAATTAAGTATTCCTCCTTTCCTTGGCTTGCACCCGGTATTTAATGTGGAACTATTTCAATGATATTTTCCACCTCTCCTGGACACTTTAGACACGATCGAGTAGTTGGCCCCTACAGAACTCAATCAAGTTTGCATTGAATGGGCGAAAGTTGATCAGATCACGGACACCAAGATGAAGGGCACCTGCCAACAGAACATCCAACTCTATTGGGTCGTCAGAGCATAGTAGTTTTTTCATCAGGTCAAGTGGCTCACCGGGAGTCAGATTTAACAGAAGTTTCCCCATCTGATGGAGGAACTTGACGCAATGGAGACCATTGCTTCCTGAGGAGGGAGGAATGATCCAGGTGGATATCGGTGGCCACCCACCTATTCCACTGGCTCAAAGAATAGTTTTCCATTTGGACAACTTTTTACAGTTTTTCAGGTCCCAAACTTTTAGGTGCGTTTTGAGGCCCTAAATGATGTTTTTTGGATATTTTTGGCGGCCAAATTTTCTATTGACATCCCAAACCTTGGGTGGAAGTTTTACTCCTTTGCTATACCTTTCCGACGAGGTATCAAACGCCCAAAACAGAGATCGTATGCAAAATCTACGCCCTCGGGAAGTTGATGTATCAACTACCCCCATCAGGGCCCACAAACTTTTTGGAGTTTCATCTCCCGGGGTTAGGGTTTTGGATGTTTAGGGTTTCCTCATTTATGGCTTATGTTAAAAATTCCTTTAGAGCTTCATTGTAATCATCTTCTTGCAAATGAGCGTAGCTGACACATCTCTCTTCAAAGATAAACTACCACCATTCTAGTTAGCTTGTGTTCTTTGCATTTTACAATCTTCTATATTCAAATAGTCATTAATGAAATCTGAGTTTAATGGTGTTACTGTGTTCCTTGCCATATTTATGTGTATCTCCTTGTTATATCTCTGTTATATTTTTGCCTTCATGTCGTTCTCAAAATAATCCGGATCATCATAAACCTTGAATAAAATTCATACACAATCCCTCACCCCCCCTTGGACCCAATATGTAAAACTCTACAATGCATATATGAAATATGCAATCTAAAGTTTCTCAATATTAAGGTGCATATAAACTTTAAATTTAGATAGGTTTGTGTTAGTTGATATTCCATCAAACCTTTAATTCATTTAAGATTTAGTTGATATTCATTGAGCCTAATTTAAACTCGGGGTGATATGCACCTCTAATTTGCTATATATATATATATATATATATAGCAAATTAGAGGTGCATATCCTAGAACTTCTCATCCTTCCTTAAGACACATATTAACTGCAAGTATAGAGGTGTTTGTCTCAGTTCATATTTCTCAAATAATATTGAAATTGACACATGGATCCATCTAAACCCAATGTCATCCATCCATATAGTTTGCACAACTAAGCAATATAGGATAATCTAGGGGTACATATCAAACAAATCAATAAAATTTAGGAAATAGACATGAGAATGTGTTGAAAAGCAAACACATGAAACCCTAAAAAAGTAAGTTAATATCCCTTAGATTTCTTTAATAAATGTCATTAAGAACTTATTTTAAAAAGATCATAAACTTAATCAAAATAGTTGAGTTAATCTCCCTAAGATTTGCTTGTAAAATCTTGTTTCTTCAACCTTGTGTTGCCTTGGCAGAATGGTTGCAAGTGGGGACCTTTCCCATATGGGAATTGCAAAGAGGAGAAGTATAAAAACCAACATGGCATTTGATTTCCTCAGTTGGACATTGGTGCAAATATTACATTTGTACTTGATAACAAAATGAACAAAAATAGAACTTGATTAATATTAATGCAATATAACTAATGTTAATGCAATATCTTTGTAAGTTCTGAAACTAGGAGATGACATTATGAGAAACATGTGACCCTTTACAAACAAAACAACAAGGTCACTCTTATATGGAACATTCTCTGAGACATGTAATCCTACAATATTGTGGGTGGAGTAGTTGTTAGCTCCCATTCTTAATGCAAATGGTAAGGGCAGACTCACAAAAAAAAAATGAGTGTGAGGATAGAGGAGGACAGAATGATCAAGGATCCATAGGATCTACATATAATATGATTTTTTCTACCACTCTTAGACACTTGAGAGGCACAACATCAATAATGATATTCTCTTAATATAAATGTAAGAGAAGGGGAGAAACACATTTGAAAACATCGATAATCTACTTATTGTTTGGGTTTTCTTTGGTTAGTTGGTGGGTCATGGGAGGTATCTGTTAGTGATCCCAAAAACATTGGAATGCCAGAGGCTTAAGGCTTTGTAGTTCACAAAGGGTTGCTCTTTGTAGAGGATTTGATATGCTTTGATTGGGGTTGACTCTAGTTTGCTAGTCATGTCGAGGAGGTTGTGGTCCTTGGAAGTTTGAAATGAAAAATGAGTGAGTTGTCTTGGTAGGTTAATTATAGGTTTCTTGGAGGCAAGTGGATCCTAATATTCCATGTTGGCCTCTCTTATTAGTTCATCGTTTTCACATGTTAATTTCAACATGGATAGAAGGGGGGTCTCACCTAGGCTTAGAATTTCAAGTTAATCTTGCCCACCAAATGAAAAGATGATGGTTAAAATTTTTGAGTGCCCTTCATTTACATTTTATGTGAATGTATAAAATAACTTTTTTTTTAATGTAATTCACTTAATTGTAAAATACATAACCTTGCCATGGTAGAAAATCAATGACAATTCCAACACTAATAAATAATAGAGAGTATTTTTCATGTGTCGTTTTTTCCAGTGGTTAATATGCCATGAAATGCAAAATCTGACCATCGATCTAAGAGGGCACTTACATGTCGAACTTAGATCATCCACGAATATCCCAAGAACCCGGGATGGTATGAATCCTTTCACATTTAATATGCTTACTAAACCACCATTGTGGTTTTTAGCATTAAATATGATAACTTGATTGGGGCAATGATGGTCATAAGATCCCATGTGCCTGTAAAGGATCTCCTTGATTGCCACGAGTTCAAGTAGTAGCTCAAGCTTGTTAATTAAGAAAAGCACCCCCATGACTTCTCATTAATAGAGTATTATTATGCCTAGACACCGTATAGATCTCTTTCAAATGAACCCTAATGCACATGTTTTCTTTTAGAAATTACAACTTGGATTTGAAAAAAGCTTCACAAAAACCCTATGCTAGGCATTTAGAGATTCGATAAAACTGTTATTGTAGTTTGGATTGAACCTCATATTGATGGCCTAGGTGAGAATGAATCTGGGCCATTAAAATACAATTCAATGATCACAACCTTATGTGATGTGAAACTAACATGACTTCTCTAATGGCCACATAATAGGGATGGGTGTTTGCAAGAAATCTTCACTCAACTCAAATGTTAACCAAACATATCTTTTTTTTTCTTGGAAACTATTAAACAAAAAAAGTAGAAACCATTGTTGTCACTCCCTTAAGTGCCTCTCATGTTCCTTTGTTCAAAACTATACCAAACAAAGGCTATGAAGAATGATGTTACCCCTTGTTCTAGCGCTCAAACTCCTATACAATTACTTGGTGGTTTATTGAGTATACTCTCAAATTATATATATATATATATATATATATATATATATATATATATATATATATATATTCACTATTTTGTATGATGTGAGTCCAAACGATATAATCATATATCCTTAATGACATGATGGTTACTTTAGTTTCTAGCACCCAATTACCCGGGTTTTAATTTCTAACAATGCCTAATCTAAGAGTTAACCTAATGTAATCCCTCTACTAGACCTATCTACGTGTGACATAGATTCATGATGGTTGTAATAGAGTTTTGAATGCAAACAAAATTACAAAAATAAATGCCATTGTGTTTTCTCGTAATGAAAATGTATGATGAGTGTGTTGGTTTTTCGCCGCCCTCATAGGAATCTATATTTCTATAATGCATTTCAACACCTTTTTAAAATGGGCAACTTAGCTTAAAATTCTACAAACACCTTGAGATCCTAATAGTTGTTGTTGACGGTCAAAAGTTCTAGTTTTTATAGAATTGTGTTTTGAAAATTGGTGAGTAATCATGGTAAGGTAAGGTGCTTCACCTCGAGACAACTATTAGAAAATTTGACAGTCCATATAAACCTATGCATGCCAAATTTATGTTTTCCAATTTAAATAGATGGTAACTTTATAAGTTTTTGATTGAAGGCTAGCAATCAAATACGTCTTGAAATGAAAAATACGTCATGTGGGACGTCAAATTCCAGGCCTAGTCTCATAGGGAGAGGGGGGTGGTTTTGTTGAGGTAAATATGGGACAAATGGAAGGGGGGCTCACCAAGTGACATCGAATGGTGGATAATGTAATCAAGATAATCTTGACAAAATGTGCATAAGATCTATAAATAGGTTATTGAATAAGAAATTGACCATGCTTTAATGCATATATATAAGTAACAAATTCCATCAAATAAAAGAGCTTCTAATCCAAACATCATCTTTCATTACTCTCTATATTTTAGATTTATTTCTCTACACATCATTACTCTCTATATTTTAGATTTATTTCTCTACACATCATTTTACATACTCATCATTAAGATTGATTTCGATTATAGCTTCTTCTAGACTACTACTAACACCAACTAGAACACAAGGATCATTATAGTCACAAGTACAATTGCTCAAGCCCAACAAGTTGGTCTGCCATTATTGAACCACATGAGCCTATTAAAACCCCATCACAACACAACGACATCATCAACAACATCAATAGGTGTGGAAACACCTCTTATTGTGAAATTCACAAGAGGAAGCCTTCCTAGATGTTTGGTTTCCCCCGCAATCTTATGGGGATAAGCAACCTGTTTAATAAAGGAAAAACCCTCATCATCATCTAAACTTTGGAGTGTCGTATATCACCTAAGACAAACCTCACATGTCTCATTGCCTCAATAATATTTTCTCTTTTAACCATGATCATAACAACTCTTTCATTAATCCTTCTCAGCACCTCACAAAGGTTTCAACATCCACATACAAATGGTATACATAAGTTATGTTTGTTGATATGGTGTGCATCCTTTGTAACAATGAGCGCTTCACTCTTATCAATTTAATTAATACAAATGGCCTCAAGGATTTGGGCTTCAACAAAATGGGCCATTCTAGCTTTTGCTTTGACAGGGATGGCCATGACACACTTAATTTTCATTGATGAAACTAGTATAACTCATCGGAGCCACTCCCCCTTGAGATCTAATAATAACAAGGACTCGTTCTAATGCCATTACAATAGAATCCCCAACTTTTTCCACTATTCTAGCGTGTTCAACATTGCCAATATCCATGATAACCCCCCCTCTAAGATTTTGAGCCAAACCAACCTTGACAACATAAATAGATCTCTTTGCATGTTTATTGCATCATTCCCATAGATGATGATAAGCCCGACGGATGGGAGGGGAGGGGGGCATACAGAAGACATGTGGAAGGGAAGGAATAAGCCCTTTTTCTCATAAACAAATGCCAGGTCCAAAAGTTCAACATATGACTTTTCCCTTTTACCAAGAGCCAAGAGCTTGTAACCTTTAGCCTTACCCTCTTGCCATAGATGATGACAACTCTATCACTCACCATCAATAAAACTTCGCAATCTTAAAAACTATAAAATAATGTCAAACACAAACATATATATATATATCTCAAATCATAGGGAAAAAAACACATGCCAATCCACAGGCTCATAAGTCCACGTACTAAACATACTTAAAAACATACAAATCCATGCCTAGAAACATGCACCCATATAACAAAAACTTTATATGTCCATACAAAATGAATTTGCAAAGATACATGAAAAACTTAAATGCAACATCAATGATAATAACACCTTATCTAACAATCTTACCCAAAGGCTAAAACAATCATTAAAAAAAAATTCAAAATTTGCAAACAAAAACAAACACAAATATATATCTCCACATAACAATGTTCACTACATGCAAAAAAAAAACCCAAAACCCTACAAAACCAATCTTAATACCATAAATAATAGAACCAAACTGAGTGAATAACAATTAAAATAATTGAATGACAACACAAACGTTCCAAAATCCATGAAACCATTCATAAAATACTAAAACTTTCTAACCTGTTTTAGCATCATGGACAAAAACCCATGTAAAACAACACCTAAAATGGTCAAACATTCCTAAAACTTTGTAACCTATTTTAGCATCATGGACAAAAACCCATGTAAAACAACACCTAAAATGCTCAAACATTCCAAAATCCATGAAACCATTGATAAAAAACTAAAACTTTCTAACCTATTTTAGCATCATGGACAAAAACCCATGTAAAACAACACCTAAATGCTCACATTGTTGAAATCCATGGTTCATTAAAAAAAATACCAAATCACTTCATAAACATACTCCAATCCATATTCACTGTATAAATTATAAAACAAAAATTACCAAATAACTTCATAATAATTCTTCAATCAAATCACATACATTAAATATTTTTACACCGAAGGTGTTTTTGAGGGAGAGTTCCTTTAGAGGCCTTCGTCGTCTGTCCGAAGCCTCTAACAACTCGCCACGTGTATGGTAATCATGTAGACCTACCACCTGTATGTCACGCTATCTATTTCGAAGCTCTCTTGGATGTTCAAGTTTCGTTTAAATATATGGATTTTCCGATTTTCCAATATAGGCACCAGGAATCCTACGACTGAACCATCACCGTATGTATCACCGGCACCGCATCTTTGGGTGGGTTGTGCTCGAAAAACCTCTCCCTCCTATGGCTGGTTAACCAGGTGGAAAATGGAGGCCACAATGGTACTTTTCCCTGTAGCTTGTTAGCATGAAATGAAATTGACCAAATTCCAAGGGCAAACTAGAGGTGCTTTCATTTGGAAATGTTGCCATGTTCTAAAATTTAATTTGACTTGAAGATCTGTTTGGCACGTTGCATTCAAAGGAGACGTTATTTCTCCCGACAGACTAAATAAATGTTGTGGACACCTTGCAGACTAAATAAATTTGTTGCATACAAGCTTCAAAGAATTTCCCAGTGATAGCGCTTCGGGGAAGAAAAAGACTTGTTGCATACAAACTTCAAAGAACTGCCTGGTACTATTGGAAACATAAGGAATTTGAAAATTCAGAAATTACAATCCATGCAATTTGAAAATTCAGAAATTACAATCCCCTTCCTCACAAATGTCGAGCTTAAAGTAATCGATACATCATTGCTACTCCAATTTGAAATGTTTGCCAGAAAAAGCTTCGACTACTGGACATGAACAACAGTGGGTGTAACGAAATAGTGGAGCTGACAGTGTAGGGTAACTGGCACTTGAAATCATCTCTTTTCTGTAAAAATTCAGTGTGGAATCCACCAAACTTCTTTATAGTTTCACTGTGATTAAGTTCTTGTTCAGGGAATAAATTTACCCCCCAAAATTTTTGTACATTTCTGAATCTACCCAGATCCTCAGATTTAAACTTGAAACTCTGAGTGAAAACTTTTCTGTGATATTTTTCCTGCTTCGTTTTCTAGTCTGTTTTGAACCCCCCTTATCAAGTTCCATAAACAAGTCAAAATTCAGGATGTTTGTGAAATTCCCCAAGTATGGCAGTCGTTGCAAGTCGGAGCACCCAGAAAAGGAAGATCCTGGAAGTTCATGAGATTCCCGAACGAATCTGGCAGCCTTTTCAAGTAGTTGCACCCAGACAAGTGAAGATACTGAAGGTTTGTGAGATTCCTGAATGATTCTAGCAGTCGTTTCAAGTAGCCGCACCCGGCCAAGTGACGATCCCAGAGGTTTGTGAGATTCTCGAACGAGTCTGGAAGTCGTTTCAAGTAGCCGCATCCAAACAAGTGAAGATGCTGGAGGTTTGTGAGATTCCTGAACGAGTTTGGCAGATGCTTCAAGTAGCAGCACCCAGAAAAACGAAGATGTTGGAGGTTTGTGAGATTCCCGAACGAGTCTGGAAACCGCTTCAAGTAGTCGCAGCCAGAGAAGTGAAGATGCT
>ML792499.1:156025-181440 GCA_009831015.1 Picea engelmannii | reverse complement strand
GTAGACTTTGATTGAACCGATGATAGCTTGGGTCTCACTTGATGGTGAAGGTATAGAGGCATATTCAATTGCCATATCTGGTAATGAATTACCCACACCTAGTGAATGTCATGTCCATTTACATGGGGAGTTTTCTTAATTATCCACTCTTCATGCCGCAGGCTCGACATCACTGCTTGTTTCCTCTACGCATTTGTGTATTTGGCCCACAGGCAGTCTGGTTAGTTTTTGGTTTCTGGTTCTCCATGGATCCAAGGAATTCGAAAAATGTCAAGGTTGCCTTTCGCTCCTCCAAGGAAGCCTCTGAGGCTCAGGTCGCGACTTCATCCTTTGTGGCCGAAATGCAGTAGCAGAACATATTACACTAATGGTGGGCAATCATGTGCGTTGTACGAATGGTGATCATACATCAAAGTATTACACTAATGGTGGGCAGACTGATATGCAGTAGCAGTTAGCTAAGATAGAAAACCGATAAATGCATTCTTAATTGTCGTGAGAGTGCCTAAAAATTAATAACCTCACCTTCTTTTTATACGTCCTGCATACAAAATGTAGCAATTAGAATGCTCCAGAAGATGTGTACAGAAGTATAAGAAATTTATAAATAACCAATATCCTTTAAAATATTTTCGCAGGAAGCATATGTACTTTTCAATTGCAAAAATAGGAAGGAAGGGATTTTATATCGTCAATAGAATAGTGAACAAGGAAAGGACTGGGCAGGCTCGACCAAGAGGACTGGATAAGTGGTACAGGCCCTCCAAGAGAGGAGCGTAGCAGTATGGGCATAACTCCCTCACTATGGGCTCAAAAGGATAAGAAGTATGGATTGTATGATGGCAGGCATGAAGAGAAGAGAAGAGAAGACGCAATGGGTATTCTCATTCGGGCTCAACAAGATGAGTCTTACAAGAGTCGTTCCGTTATACCTCTTGATAAAAATAATAACAAAGATAATGGCTAAGCATAACACCTTCCTGTAGTAGTTGACACAACTCCTTCATCAGTTGTACTGACTTGATGTTGCGCTGTCATTTGGAGTGAGTTGCGCCTTATAGAGAACATCGTCGTTGCTCATTGTTCCTTGTAGAGAACATCGTTGTTGTGCATTGCTCCATCATTCATTGTAGGTTGCTTGCATAAGAACACCACCTCGTTCTCCCTTAAGGTATATTTTCTCAGTTCATCCCCTGTTTTTCATAGAATGCAATTGTATTGATTCGAGTCAATGTTTGCAGACATTCAAGGATCAATATATCATGATGTTTCGCTGGAGAGAATAATTAATATGAAATAAATATGGTTGGTTCAAAAGAACACCATCGCTTCTCCTTGCAGAAGAACACCATCTTTGCTTGTTGCTCCATCATTCGTTGTAGGTTGCTCCTTGCAGAAGAACACCACCTCGTTCTCCTGTAAGGTATCTTTTCTTAGTTCTTCCCTTGTTTTCCATAGAATACAATTGAATTGAGTCGAGTAGATGTTTGCAGACTACCTAGGATCAAGATAGTTATGATGTTTGAAACTTGCAAGAGAAGGAAGGATGTCGGGTGCAATGCCACCTTGCAAGCTCTGCAATGTGAGTTGTGTTGTAGTGAAGGTGAACGTTAGATCGTGGCCATGCAATATGTCAGGGGCAATAAATGCATACTAGGTAGGTGTCAATGTTTCAATTTTTTTATATTTTTAAATGACTTTATAAATCTGATAAATAAGAAAATATATTCAAACACATTGGGGGCAATTATGTCTTATCACAATGCTTTGGCCAATCAAAAATTAAAACTGAGAAATTAAAAATTTAGAAAATAGATTTTATTTTAAAAATAAATAAATTGTGTAAATATTGTGGAAACAGGTTAATTAGCCAAATTTTTTATCGAACTACAAAATGCACAAACTAATAAATCAAAATGCACCATTTAATAGGCAGTCAACAATGGTTGACCACCACGCGAAAGCTAGAGTCCCTACCTTGGTCATCGGTAGGGACTAATAAGAAGTGAATTCACATGAACATAAATGCCATTCACACCATATTATATAGTTGTTTCTAGCCCCTCAACCAAGACTATATACTATGCCTTGTTGTTTGGAGTCTCTTCGTGTATAGACCTTGATTTTTTATGATTATGTCTTGTAATTTATTGTGCAAGACATAGATGAAGGTCGCTTATCGCAAATTTAGAGTGCATGATATTACAATGCACAAAATCCAATTATCTCCACATTGTATCTTCCAACAACATACATGTCTTAGAACTAATGATTTATAAAATATAAGTGATTAATTACAACACAAACCACATATATGTATATGAAGGCTATCACATGAAAAAATATTACTAACATAAACCATATGCACAAATGATGATCCAGATTATTTTAGGCACGAAATGAGAGCGGAGATATAATAAAGAGATGTATAGATATATCTCAGATATCCAATAATATAACAGAAATATATTAGAGATGCAACCATAAACACAGAGATACGGTAATACACAATTTCTATTAATGAGCGAAATGTACAAAACTATAGAAATACATAGTGAAAGACTAGTTATAATGGTGGAAGCTTATATCTAAGAAGAGATGTGACGGCTACTCACATTCACAAGAATATGATTTTACAATGAGGCTCCAAATGTCTTTTTATCATAAATAAAATCCAAAACCCTAACCTCGAAAGATGAAAAGTCAACGATTTTGTGGACCCCTTTTGGGTAGTTTGGTGTATCAACTTCCCGAGGGTGTAACTTTGGCATGCGATCTCCGTTTGGGCACATGATAGCTCGTTGGAAAGGTATCGTTGAGAAGATTCGTTTTGGGGGCTCAATAAAAGCCTTTGGCTATTATTGAGGTGATTGATCCCTAAAAAAACTTCATTTAGGCCCTCAAAATGGCCTCGGAAGTTTAGGAATTGAAAAACCGCTAAAAATAGTAAATTGCCAAAAGATTGTTTTGAGCCAGTTGAAATAGGTGGGTGGACACCAATATCCACCTAGATCAATCCTCCCTCCTTATGAAGCAATGGTCTCCATTGCGTTGAGTGCTCAGGGGAGAGGGAAAAGCATTTGTTGAATCTGCACCTTGATGAGTTATTTGCCTTGCTGGAGAAGTTGCGCTGCTTAGCTTGTTGAAGGTTGTCAAGAACCTGTGGATGGAAGGGTTGGACCTTTTTAACCAGTCTAGATACATGAGATGACTGTGTGCAGCAGGAATCCTTGTCATTTTCTTCAATCTTGTCGACCTACTTTTGTTGGACATAAGGTGCTTGGACTAAGGCTGCAGTGCTTGTGGTGTTCTTCTGTTCACCTTTTGAATGGACTGTGAAGAAGATGAATTTTGTAGCATGAGATACTAACTTGCGGCATTGTTTAGGTGGGACAGTAGTTGGAACTACGTCTGTTATCCTATAGAGATGACCCCCCAGAATAACAATGACACTACATGGTCGAGACTCATAAATAATATGGCGCTTCCACATATATGGTTGGCCCAAAAAAACATCACATACATCCAGTGGAGAAACATCACATAATACCTCATCCTTGAAGGGTTGGATGTTGTATGACAATCGACACTGTTGGTTGACACGAAGGTCTCATCCCTAGCGAAGCCACCCAATGTTGTATGGTTGCAGGTATGGTGTTGTCAAAAATCTCAACTGTTTGATGACCTCTGTTGAGATGAGGTTCTTTTGGCTTCCACTTTCAACAATGAAATGCAACGGGATCCCTTTCACCCACATTTGTGAATGGAAGAGTTGATCCCCCTCTTCAGGATATGCTAGTTTTTCTGGTTAATTGTTGTGGTCGCGACAGTAGCAGTGGGGTCTACGTTGATGATCTGTCTTCTCCCATTATTTTCTGAATCAGATTCTGAATCAGATTCTGAATCGGGGTTCGGCTCCTTTTCTTTGATCTCAGCCACCAATGATTGTTTTGAGCAACATTCATCAGTGTTGTGCCAGGGCATTTTTTGGAAATCACACCACTTTCCAGTGTCCTTTTTCGTCTTCCCATGACCCTTTTTTTCCTGCGGCTTGGACTGGTTTTCGGGAGGCTGTTTGTTAGGGTCGTCTTTATCATACTTTGGTTATTGCAGATTTGCAGACCCAAAATATCACTTTTTTGGTGCCTAAATTTCTGCTCGATTTTGATAGCATATCGATAGGCAGCTCCCAACGATGAGATGTTCAGAAACTCCATTTCAATTTGGATGTACCTATGTATTGCCCCACGGTATTTCAGAACCAAATGTCGCTCAGGATATTTGATACCCAGCTTGGTGCACGAGGTATGGAAGGCATTGGTGAATTTTGGCACTGCTTGGCCCCTCTTTTACTGTAGTGTGGTCCATCTCATGTACTGGTCGTCATAATTACCAACAAAGTAATATTGCTCCTTGACCGGATCCACAAAAAAATCCCAAGTGGGCTCGACCCCATATATTCCGAACTCCTATGTGAAACTTTTCTCCCAGTAATTTTCCCACCAATGTTTTACATGGGGGAGAGCCTTAAGGAGTGCGAAGGTGATCTTTTCCTTGTCAAAAAAATTGTGAACAAAGAAATAACCTTCAACAGATTTAACCATTTTTCTAGGGCATTTGCATCTATCTGTCCTTCAAATATGAGAATATCAAAATCAACTTGTACCTTGAAAGGAGAGGTGCCTACAAAGTGGTCGCTTGATGAAGACGCGTTGGTTGTTATCGTCTGGCATTGAAGGATGTGGGAAAAATTATCCATCATTTTGTCCCTCTGTCGAGTGAGAGCTTGCTCAAGCAACAAATTAATAGAATGTCTGCTCTGTTGTTTTTCTTTTCTTCCTCCATGGAGGGTTTCTTGGGCGTGCGAGAGCGATTTTCCTAAAGAGAGACAATATTGAGACCCAACTTTCTATACTTAGACCTCGTCGGGGACATGCACTGAAAAAATGATCAAGAGAAGACTGCTCTGATACCACTGATCCAAATTATTTTTGGCACGAAATGAGAGCGGAGATATAATAAATAAATGTACATAGATATCTCATATATCCAATAATATAACAAAAATATATCATAGATGCAACCATAAACACAGAGATACAATAATAAACAATTTCTATTAATGAGCAAAATGTACAAAACTGTAGAAATACAAAGTGAAAGACTCGCTAGAATGGTGGCAGCTTATCTCTAAGAAGACATGTGATGACTACTCACATTCGCAAGAAGACAATTTTACAATGAGGCTCCAAAGGCCTTTTTATCATAAAGAAAATCCAAAACCCTAACCCCGGAAGATAAAAGCCAACAATTTTATGGACCCCGTTTTGGGTAGTTCGGTGTATCAACTTCACGGGGGAATAACTTTGGCATGTGATCTCTGTTTGGGGCGCATGATAACTCGTTGTAAAGGTATCATCGAGGAGATTCATTTTTGGGGCTCAATCAAAGTCTTTAATAAAAATTGAGGTGCTCAATCCTAAAAAAACTTCATTTAGGCCCTCAAAAAGGCCCCAGAAGTTTAGGAACCGAAAAACTACTAAAAATAATAAATTGACAGAAGACTGTTTTGAGCCAGTTGGAATAGGTGGGTGGCCATCGATATCCACCTGGATCAAATGATAAGTGAGGGCATGTAGAAGGTTGATTTCCAACTCTTCTTTTATTAATTGGCACTCACATACCTTCATTTCTAAGAAATACAACACAAAGATACCATGACTATATATATGTATAACACTTAAAAACTTAATAATTTACAAGAGTATTCAATTCTATATTTAAATGGATTTGTGTAACTTAAAAGTTTCTATTAATTTATATTCCTGCAAAATTCATTGAAACCCTGTACAATATATGTCTAGAGTTTGCAAAGTTCTACATTGCATTGAAATATAACCTAAGTGCATATAAACTCAAGTGTTATATGGGTTTGTATGAGTTCATATGATACAGGTAGATATCGGTGGCCACCCACCTATTCCACTGACTCAAAGAACAATTTTCCATTTTGGCAGTTTTTTACAATTTTTTGGGTCCCCAACTTCCAGGGTCGTTTTTTTGGGTCTCAAATTTTTTACGGTTTTTTTTTTTTTTGGGCGGGGGGGCACGAAAAGTAAATATACACACTTTGACCTTGGGTGGAATTTGTACTCCTCATATAGACCTTTTCGACGAGGTATTGAATGCCCCAAACAAAGATCGTATGCAAAAATTACGCCCTCAGGAAGTTGACGTATCAACTACCCCCATCGGGGCCCACAAACCTTTTGGTGTTTCATCTCTCGAGGTTAGAGTTTTGGATGTTTAGGGTTTCCTCATTTATGATTTATGTTAAAAAGGCCTTTGGAACCTCATTGCAATCAACTTCTTGCAAATGAGTGTAGTCGACACATCTCTCTTCAAAGATAAGCTACCACCATTCTAGATAGCTTATGTGCTTTGAATTTACAGTATTTTGTATTCCAGACAATCACTAATAGAATCTGAGTTTTATTTCATTATTGTGTTCCTTTCCATATTTATGTGTATCTCCTTGTTATATCTCTGTTATATTTCTGCCTTCATATCGTTCTCAAAATAATTTGGAATAGTGGTATCAGAGCAGTCTCCTCCTTGTCGTTCTTAGTGCATGTCCTTGACGAGGTCAGGGTATAGAGAGTTGGGTGTCAAGCTCTTTTCTCTTGAGGACAACCACTCTTTCCCACCCAAGGAACCTCCCATGGCAGAAGAAAAGAGGGATGACATATTGGATATCCTATCAAATTGTTGCTCAAGAAATCCCTTGCATGACAGAGGAACGAGATGATGGATAATTTCATCCATATCCTTTGAAAGTTGCTAACAACAACAAAGACACCCTCAACCAATAGTCACTTCGGAGGTCCGATGCCCTTCATACAAGTTAACTTTGATATTCCTTTATTTGAAGGTCAGATAGACACCGATGCTTTGGAAAAATGGTTAAGTCTACTAGAGGGTTATTTCTCTATCGAAAATTTTTCCAACAGTGAAAAAATCACCTTCGCGCTCCTTAAGGCCCTTCCCCATGTCAAATATTGGTGGGAGACTTACTGTGAGCAACATGTCGAGGACGAGTCTGCAATTTTTGGGCCAGGACCTGGTTGGGCGGCTTTTGTTGATGCCCTTGTTACACATCAAAATTACTCACTTCGATAGTGTCGCAAGTGTCGTCATTACAAGTGTCGCATTTTGCTCACAAGTGTCACAAGTGTCAGGGAAAGCATACTTCCATAATGCCTATGTTGTGCCTATAACGACATCAGAAAGACATTTGAAACACATCAAACACTTGATTTGGAAGAAGAGGAATGGGTCAACAAAGTTATGTACCTCTTGCCATTTGAAAGAACCATTGAATTTGAGTTTTTAGAGGAGAGCGCTCCCCTATACCTCTATTAGGAGTGTTGGCGCCCCCCTATACACCATATGGGAGCATTATAACACTCCCTCTGCCATTTTGAAGGAGCGTTGCTACTGTTAGGAGTGTTGGCGCCCCCTTATACCTTACTAGGGAGTGTTATAACGCTCTAACAACCCTTTTGGAGGAGCGCTATCTATTATGGGCAGCAGTTGGTTTGTTGAGAAGAATGAGGGAAAGATCCCTTCAATCTTTGAAGGCAGTTGGATTCAAATCCCTAGTCAAGCCATGATCTTAGGGAAGATCCCTAACTGAAGGAGGAAAATCCTCAACTTACCCCAAAGATATCTCAAGTGGTTGAGCCTCTCCAAGCCTATATAAGCAGGCTTTATTATGGTGAATGGGGGGAGGATTTGGAAGCATGAAACCTATGATCTCATAGGAAACACATAGTGAAGTGGAGGAGAATAATCAATGAAGTTGTTGTCACTCTGATCGTGGAGCTTTTGAGCAAGGGTTGGACAAGGAGAGCTTGGCGAAGCTGCTGCACTTCATCCATGGCTGTAAGCAATGCTATGATCTCATTAATATAATTCGCTTGGCCTATTTCTTTCTAATTTGTGTTTTTGATCTCACATGAATTTGTCTCAAGTAGATAGGTATGTTTTGTGCTAATATCAGTAGAGTAGGAAGTGGTTGTACTTTCGTTTGTCTACAGGGCTTATCGAGGAGCTCAAGATTGGAGCTCAACTCGGAACGTGCAGGGACAAACACCGGTAAAAGGTACATCTTTCCTCCTTCCTCCTCATGCATTAGTCTGTGTAAACCTAAAAGGAAGTCAGTGACCATGATAAGCATTTTCTGTCTTAAGAGTTAAGAGTCTAGCTCTCAAGAGGAGATCTACCTGTCCGCAGGGAGATTTTCCTTCAACAGAAATTGGCGACTCCACTGGGGAATCAAATCGAAACTTTTAGGTTTTGTCTTTCCTCATAGACCATGTCTGACCCTTTGTTGTTTTCAGACCTTGTTCACCCCATATCTTTGATTTCATATGCTGATTGACTCTTTACCCCATCATATTCATCTTGATTGCCAAAATTTGACTGAAATTTTGGGTTTTTGGACAATTTTCTGAGTTTTTTGAGCCTGGCGCCCCTGTGCCCATGTTAGCCCAGTGCCATCACTCCCTAGAGGTCCTAGACAGAGCTTTATAATGCTCTAGTGGCCCTTACACCAAAGCGCCAGCCTCTCCTTTGCAAAAATACCTTCCAAATTTGCATTTTCTGAGGTCCAGACCCTGTTTTTTCACTTGCTGAGATTCTTTGTGATTCAATGCTCCTTCCTATTGAACTTTGACATCCCTCCTTCTGAGAAATAAGCACTTTTTTGTTCAGATTTGGTGGCCTTCTTCCTTATTTTCAGTTTTTCTACTGTTGAGAGCTTGAAATCAATCCACTGCTTTCTTCTCTCCCATCCGACTGAGCGGGAACTCTGGCGAAGGGCATTAGAAATCTGTGAATCGTCTCACTTGGTTTTTTGAGGTCATCGTTCTTAAACATCTCTTTTTGTGTGAATTGTTTGATTTTGCTTTGTTATCTTTTGTTTTATGTTTGCTTCTTGTTTCAATCATAGTAAGAGGGTGTGTGTCATTTGTGCGAAATCTTCTTATACTTGTCCGATCTCCTTGATCTGAAAAGGTAGCTAGCAAGAGAAGTCTTTGCATTGAATTAATCATAATTCGCATACAAATGAAAAAAGATACATTTTAGTGATTGGTTTGCATATTAGAAGGCATTTTTGAAAATGTTTTAGCATTGTATTGGATTCAATTGAGAACCAATTGTTTGAGGACATTTCATATTAGTGTTTGATAGTGAAAACAACTCTTTCTCTTTCCCTTAAATAGGCGTTCATTGAAAAGAAATGATTGCTTATCATCTTTCATGCATTTTTTTGGGAATTGAGTCATCATTCCATCAATTTCACTCTCATACACCCTTTGAGTAAAGAACAATTGTAAAACAAACGCTAATTAAAAATTATCTAGAACATTTTTGTTTTTAGGATCTTCCACCAACAGTAGACTAGGGTTAGCACTTTGGATTAGGCTGTGAGTACAACTCTCCAAAGTTTTCAAAACAAACATTAGCATCCTGAGCTAGGGAGGGTCAAATCCAATTGTCATATTGGTTTTCTGGGATCCCCCTCTCACACAAGGGTTACGCACGAGGTCGCATTCGGGCGAATTATGGAGATTATCCCTCTGTGGTTCAACTGTTTGTAGTGGTCGGATCATATATTGGGGGTCACTTGGAGGTATACCCACGATTATGTGTGGGAGCCTCTCGGGTTGATTTCGGACTTGTTATCCTGCCCATACGTTTCGGATCAGACTGTCAACTGTACCTGCCCAAGGACTCACTGCGAATTGGTGTCTTTAGTTGCCATAATCTTTAGGTACTTACACAAGGTGATGGTGAAGGGGAAGTCTCACTGTACCTGGAACAGACATTGCTCAAACTCACTCGGGCTCCTTGGAGGGTAAATCCACAATTACTGTGTGGAAGCTTGCACCAAGGTGAAAGTCCGTTAAGCAGGTCGCCATTGTAACTGTTCCACCATATCCTAGCCCCTTCTTGACTTGATCACACGACGTTGGATTTCATCACCAACTAGTACGATCATCGAGAGAAGTTTTGTCTGCTAGGTTGATTCCTAGATTCTATTAGCATATGTTGTTTCTTTTTGTTAGTTGGCCCTAGATTTTCAGTGTGTTCTGTTATTTTCCACAATTGAACCTGTAGACGATAAAGGTCTTCGTCGATCACGTAGGATGCAAGGGCTGCCTCCGGAAGGCTATCAACCCTTACCTCCTAACCCTCCAGAAGACAACTACCGTAGAGAGGTAGAAAATCAATCTGACACTGGAAGTGTTATTGCTCCTCCGTTAGATAACCCAGAAGACGCTTTGGTTACGGTTGCAAATCCCACTACATCTATGTCGTCAACCCCTCTCGAACCACTTTTAGTTCGTTTTGAATCCCTTGGGAACGTCATAGACGAAGAGGTCGCACGATTACAGAAGAGGATTTTTACTGAAACATATATGGGATCTACAGAACCAATCTTTGGTGATGAATATAGGACTCCTGTTCGTCCTAGCACCGCAGTAAATACCAATCCCACACATGCTTGTTCTGTATGGAGGACTTCATCGGGACGCGATCTCTATGAACACTTCGAATCCTTTCGACAGCCGTTTCATCCTCATGACCCTCCTAGTGAAATAGGACCATCCGTTCAAACCATGAATCACCCAATCGATTAGGTTATTAACCCTACTGTTACACCAGTACAAGTCCATCCTAATGCTGGACTCATCACCTCTACTCATCTCCAAAGTACTTCAATCCCTACCCCCGTTTCTACAAGCTTTTACTCTACAGCTCCACATGTTCCACAAGATCCCGCTGGGACATCTTCTCACTCGAGAATGCAGACCCCTACTGGCCAAACACAACCGGCTGGAGGGAAACCACCATCCAATGCACTTTCCCCTCCTGGAGGACTACCTTTCCATGTCGGGCCTACCCCTCCCAGGGAACAACCACCTTTTCATGCTCCTCTTGGGGGGCAACCTCTGTTTGTCAGACATACCCCGGTCATAAATCCACCACTGGCAGGGGGGAAACCCTTGTTTGTTGGAAACCCTTCACAATCCTGGGGAGGATCTTCAAGAGGCACTTTTACTCAACCCCACATTGGGGGGCACTCGTATAATAACCCACTAGGAGGAGTATCTAATCTTGTTCCTTCCGGAACATCTTATGCACAATCTTATCCGGGCGGCATCCCAAACACCACCTGGAGTTCTCCGAGACCACAATCTTATCCTCCTCATGGGTCTAATGCCTCTAGGATCTACTCCTTACCATTCTCAAGGGAAAAATGTTTATCCTCCTCACGGGCAAATAAATCACCCGGCCTATAATGTTCAGAATCCACCGGGTTATGCAAATGTTTCTCATCCACCATCGAATTCTGCTTATCCTGGCTAGCAACAACCGTATGTAGGAGGACCTACTGGTTACAACTATCTACTGGTGTTCCTATGCCACACCAGTATCGTTCACAAATTAACCGACAGCTACCTTTTCTTGCAACTCTGGATCTCCCAGACTTATCTCGGTTAACCAATGATCCTATTTTTCATTCACCGATTTGGCCAGTCATTCCAGCTAAACTTCCTTCTGATATTCCGAAATTTGACGGAAACCCTGGCGAAGATCCAAACAACCATGTGATGACTTTCCATTTGTGGTGTTAATCAAACTCCCTCATGGATGATTCTGTACATTTGCGTCTTTTCCAGTGAACGCTTACCGGTTCGGTAGCAAAGTGTTATATTGAACTACCACGTGCTTCTTTTCATGATTTCAATTCCCTTGCCATGTCTTTCCTCACGCACTTTCAACTGCCTATTCGCTACGAGACGGGTACTAAACTCTTGACCTCCCTTTGTCAAACTAACTCCGTGCATATCTCTGACCATATTCATGAGTGAAGGCGACGACGAAGGATGATCAAGGAAGTCATTCCTGACATACTATTGGCGGAATGGTTTACTAAATCACTGTTACCCCCGATCGCTCACGATGTTGCTATGGGTGGTGCGGTCACAGAGGAACAAGCCATCGCTCAGGCTCAGTATTTAGATTTCGTTTATTCCCAATCTGGTACTTTGTATGATTTTCTTCCGAATGCTGCTCGAGCTAATACCAATCCATCCAAACCATCATCCTCATCTCATGCAGATGGTGTTATCGGTTTTGTCAAAACTCAATCTATTTCCCAATCGCTCACACTCTCCTCTACCTCCCCTCAAACTCAGATCTCTGAGGTGAATGCAGTTCAATCTGCCCCTTCACAATAGTCCGGAGGTAAGAAGAAGACAAAGAATAAATCAAAAAATAACAATGAACAAACAAAAAATCAAGCTCAACCACCTGCTGTCAAAAAGCAAACACAACGGAAACTGAAATTCCCGTGTATCATTTGTGGTGACAATCACTACACTCGAGACTGTCCACTTCACAATGAAGTGGCCAAAATTTTCCAAGGAAAGTCACAACCCGCTGTGCTTACTCAGTCTTTTCCACAGCAGCAATCCATGGTTGCTCAAACCCCCTCTCCTAGGGGCAGTTCTAGCGATCCTCATGATGAGGCCTCGTCGAGTGCACATATTTATATGTTTAATGGGATCAATTTGACCACTCTCTCTAAGACATACGACACACCAGGTAACCCTGACAAAGGAAAAGACACTAACGGTACTGGTAATTTACCGGATCCATCATCGTCCTCCGTTAGTCTTCCATCGGTTAATCCTCTGTCTGGACCACTTTAGATTGAGAAACCCATGTTTGACTCTATCTTACGCCCTCCTAAGAGCACTATCCGCAAAGCTACCTTTAATCCTAGTTCACGTGCCGCCCAGAACTACAACATTGTTGAAGATTTGGCTCAAGCACCGTGTGCTATGTCTGCGTTAGAAGCTCTACAACACTGCCCCAATCAACGTAGAACGCTCTTGGCGCTATTGATCCTGATTCATCCAACCAGATCATGTTTAACCTGGACAATTATACATCCAGACTCTCCCACCAACTTTCTTTTCAAGTTGATGTTGTTGTTCACAATCAACAAATCCACCAAACTATTCTGGATGAGGGAGTCTCAACTTGTGTCATGTCTTTGGCGTGTTGGAAAGGTTTAAAATCACCCGCACTTAACAAATCCCCAATGATGTTACGCGCCTTCGATGGGCGAGGTTTTCATCCCCATGGGCTCTTACAATCCTTGCCCATCCAATTGGGTGGCAAAATTGTTACTGTTGATGTCAAGGTGGTTGATGCTCCCCTCGATTACAACTTGTTACTTGGAAGAAGTTGGTTTTATGCTATGACTGTCATTGCCTCGTCGGTTTTTCGATGTGTCCAATTTCCTCATCAGGGCAAAATTGTCACTGTTGATCAGTTGGATTTCTGCACGACCAATGCTCGTGCTCCCGCTACCAACAATATTCCTTTCTTGGGAGACCACAAGATCACGTATGAAAGTGTTGGTGTTGGCTTACTGAAAGATTCTAGCCTCATGGGTACCTTCCCTACACCACTTCCACCGACTACACATCATATTGCCACCGTCGATATGATTTCAACCGCGACTTATCAATCTTTGGAATCATCTGACCCTTGGATTGTACCTTGTCCATTGGAATTCGATGCACTAGGTGACACCGTGCCACTTAATCCAGCCGGAACATCATATGTTTCTATCCCATCTGCTTCTCCCTTGTTAGATGACCAACATCTATTGGCACCTGACAGTTCCTCGATGCAATCACGGTTGAGTTCCTTGTCATCTACAATCGACTGCATTTCCCCAATGTTTCTTTTTCATGAATCTATTCTGAAAATGTTTCGCATTGACAAGTTACCTCGGGATAATAACCATCACCGATCTACTTTTCTTCCCCCTCGTGAAGAAATTCGGGCAGATATACAGTCTATCTCCCCTCCTAATGTTGATTTTTCATCATCTCCCATGATTTTCACTTCCGATGATTTGGATCCAGTAGTGGACATGGTGATTTCTTCGATAGGATTATTGGAGCCTGATCTCCTTACTCCTATCGCGACCCTCGACATGTGGTCTTTCCCGAGTGATTATCTTCCATCCAGCGCCGATCTCCTGGAGGCCATGACCGAGTTTTGTCCCTTGACATGGTATCCTTCCAGAGAGTTGTCCTCTTGGAAGCCATGATCAAGAAGCAGTCATGAGCATAGTTTTTCTTCTCTGTGGCAAGCTTGTCAAAAAATGAAATAGAGGCCCTGAGCATAGTTCTTTTCCTGTGTCAAGCTCATTAAAAAATGAAATAGTCACCTCTCTTGAACCTTCTTTTCATCCACACTTCTCCTTTTTCTCATCTACTAGAGAAATTGGTGACGACCTCAAAGTCGGTGAATGAATTGAAGCCTTTGATGATCTTTCTGGAGTTAGGCCACTAGATTTTCAAGCTGGGGGCATATCGAGCTTAGTCTTTGTTCTTTCTCGTGCTCGTAAATACATGAGAATGCATCCGGGTAAACTTTTATCTCTTTTTTAGACTTGTATGGATACACGAAAAAGGAACCCCCTGGAGTCTTCTTTAAGCTCTTTTAAGACTCTCTAAACATGAAAAGATTGTCGAGTGATCTTTCTTCCTTTCCCACTCGTTAAAAGGTTTGAAAGGGCGTCTTTCGAGTGGTAGTTTATCTCTTTTTCGGCCTCGTGAGACTAACTTTACGAAAAAGGAACTGAGAGAGTTCTCTTTTAAGTGTTTTTCCAAACTCTATAATCATGAAAAACCTTCAAGTTTTCTGTCTTTGGACTCACTAAACAAACATCGACAGGCCCATACGGGACATAACCCTTACTTATTCCAGTTCGTTAAACAAAGGAAGATGAACTTACTGAAGGTGAATTATATCGAGCATGTGTTACCCTCCTCGAGCTTGTTAAATTAAAAAGAGGTACTCGTCTATCTGGATGGGGGAAATATTTGAAAGAAGCAAGCCAAGTAGTTTTTGAGAACATCACCAAGTAACTCTTATGGTTGCCCTTGGACACGGCACCTTGTCTTTGCACGCATTTCAATCCACTGAACCTCTGCATTGAGCCAATCCTTGGAGTTTCCTACATTCCTTTGGGTCATCTGATGTAAGTCACAACATCCACTGCATCATCAAGTTTTGGTCCATGTGATGTCTCTGTTGTCGTGCCTCAGTGTTCAAGGGAAGTATCTGCCTCAAGAGTCAGCCATCACAAATATCTTGTCTCAATACCCGTGTCAGTCCATGTTCATTTGATCTACCAATTACATCTCTGTATCTGTTTCGTGTCATTGATGGGGGATACATCAAGGCCCTCCTTCGACGAGTCTATTCCTGTTGACTTCAACACATTATCTAGGAACTAGACTTAGAAACCAATTAGTACTTTGGGACCTGCATGCCTCAATGGCAGGCCTCCTTACGTCCGACAGTAGGTTTACATCATTGACCTCTGATCGGATGATTCCACGGATGTTCGACTTCAGCTCATCCATTCACATTCGTTGGAATGTACTAGAGTACCTTGGGAATCATTGACATTAATGGTGATCTCCCTCGCGCTTGTTAACGGTTTACATCATTGACCAGTAATCAAGTGGTTTCTGCCATGTTTGACATCAGTACATCTATTCACATGGTTAGATTCGTACTACATCGGGATCGGTAAGAAGACCTTGGGTTGAGTCATCACTCTTATGTGTACTTTGCCCAGGTTGCGACGAAGTTTCTTTTGAACAATGACACATATACTGTTACATATATCCACTTTGTATTGGTCGTGGCTATGTCTTGTCATCTCATAGATCCACTGTGTATTCTTCGTGGCTACAATCAGTTCAGGTCATAAGAGTATAGATCCACTCTGTATCCTCGGTGGCTATACCTTTTATCAATACAATTATGGATCCGCAGTGTATTTTATGGCGGCCATATCTTGCAAGTCTTGATCATCCAAGCATAGGTATGCCTGCCTTGGGTTTGAAACATGTCATAATATTTGTTGGATGTTTGTGTGTAGCTGTTAGGTTCTCTGCGTCTATACCCTTGCTTGAAAGTCTACAAAGCATTTCAGTTATCAGTTCTCGTCTTCTAACTTCATACTTTGGGGGGCAATATGTTACACATCAAAATTACTCACTTCGATAGTGTCGCAAGTGTCGTCATTACAAGTGTCGCAAGTGTCGCATTTTGCTCACAAGTGTCGCAAGTGTCAAGGAAAGCATAATGCCTATGTTGTGCCTATAATGACATCGGAAAGACATTTGAAACACATCAAACACTTGATTTGGAAGAAGAGGAATGGTTCAACAAAGTTATGTACCTCTTGCCATTTGAAAGAACCATTGAATTTGAGTTTTTAGAGAAGAGCACTCCCCTATACCTCTGTTAGGAGTGCTGGCGCCCCCCTATACACCATCTGGGAGCGTTATAACACTCCCCCTGCCATTTTGAAGAAGAGTTGCTACTATTAGGAGTGTTGGCGCCCCACTATACCTTACTAGGGAGCGTTATAACGCTCTGACAGCCCTTTTGGAGGAGCACTATCTATTCTGGGCAGCAGTTGGTTTGTTGAGAAGAACGAGGGAAAGATCCCTTCAATCTTTGAAGGTAGTTGGATTTGAATCCCTAGTCAAGCCATGATCTTAGGGAAGATCCCTAACTGAAGGAGGAAAATCCTCAACTTACCCCAAAGATATCTCAAGTGATTGAGCCTCTCCAAGCCTATATAAGCAGGCTTTCTTATGGTGAATGGGGGGAGGATTTGGAAGCATGAAACCTATGATCTCATAGGAAACACACAGTGAAGTGAAGGAGAATAATCAGTGAAGTTGTTGTCACTCTGATCGTGGAGCTTTTGAGCAAGGGTTGGACAAGGAGAGCTTGGCGAAGCTGCTGCACTTCATCCATGGTTGTAAGCAACGCTATGATCTCATTAATATAATTTGCTTGGCCTGTTTCTTTCTAATTTGTGTTTTTGATCTCACATGAATTTGTCTCAAGTAGATAGGTCTATTTTGAGCTAATATCAGTAGAGTAGGAAGTGGTTGTACTTTCGTTTGTCTACAGGGCTTATCGAGGAGCTCAAGATTGGAGCTCAACTCGGAATGTGCAGGGACAAACACCGGTAAAAGGTACATCTTTCCTCCTTCCTCCTCATGCATTAGTCTGTGTAGACCTAAAAGGAAGTCAGTGACCATGATAAGCATTTTTTGTCTTAAGAGTTAAGAGTCTAGCTCTCAAGAGGAGATCTACCTGTCCGCAGGGAGATTTTCCTTCAACAACCCTTAAGGAACAATATTACCATGTTGGAAACTATGGTGACCAATACATGAGATAGACCACATTGTGTCAAGAGAGGGGCCAAACAATGTTGGAGTTCAAAAATACCATGCACACCAAGTTGGGTATCAAAGAGTCTAAGCGACATGTGGTTCTAAAATATTGTGGGGCTCTACACATGTACATCCATACCAAAATGGAGTTTTTGGACATATCGTCATTAGGATTCACTTATCGATACGCTGTCAAAATCAACTAGAAATTTAAGCAGCAAAACAAGTGGGAGTTCGGGTTTGCAAATTTACAACAACTAAAGTATGGTAAGGGTGGCCCTAAATCCTAGGGAAAAGGAAAAACCAAGGATGGCCCGTCCTAGGACAACCAGTCCAAGCCACCAACAAAGAAGGGCAATGGGAAGTTGAAGAAGGACACTAGAAAGTGGTGGGAGTTCCACAAAATCCCTTGGCACAATACTAATGAATGTCGCTCCAAACAGTCATTGTTGGCTAAGACGAAAGCCTAGGGTCAGATGCTAACTTAGACTCTGATTCAAAACTAGAAAAGGGAAAAAAAATCATTGATGCAGAACCCAGTGTCACCATCACTACCACAAAAGTCCAGCCAAAGGAACCAGAGGAGCCCAAAGAAGGGGAGGGCCTCTTCCACTAACAGATGTGGGTGAAGGGGACCCCACTCCATTTCATTGTTGACATCAATATCGAGAAGAACCTAATCTCAGCAAAGGTCATCAAGAGGTTGAACCTGACAACGACAACGCATCCTCATCCATACACCATCGATTGGCTCAGCCAGGGATGGGACATCCGCATCAGCCAAAAATGTCGCCTGCACTACGACATCAAACCCTTTAAATATGAGGTATTGTGTGATGTTTCCCCCTTTGAAGTTTGTGATGTTTTTTTAGGACAACCATATATGTGGAAGTGTCATGTTGTTTATGAATTTAGGTTCCGTAGTGTCATTATTACTTTGGGATATCAACTCTACAGGGTATCGGAGGCAGTCCCAACTATTGCGGTCTCTTTGATCTCTGTGAAGCAATGTAGAAAGGTGGTCTCTCAGACCAAGAGATTTGTCCTCTTTATGGTTTGGTCGGAAGGGGAACAAAATTTCATTGCAACCACCAAAACCTTTGCATGGGGTCTTTCTACACAACAACAACAGGTGGACAATATAGTAGAAGAGCACAAAGACATATTTTCCTCGCCTATTGGGGTGCTTGTGCACTGTTAGGTAAAGCACTCACTTTATTTGACTCCCAATGCTCCTCTGCCTAACGACCATGTGTACAAGAATTCTGTTATGGAGAATGAAGAAATCAAACGCCATATCCAAGAGCTAATTCCAAAGGGCCACATCAAACCAAGCTCATCACCTTGTGGGAGCCCAATTGTTCTAGTACAAAAGAAGGACATGACATGGCGACTTTGTATTGATATAGAGCCCTGAACAAGATCACAGTGAAGAACCGATACCTAATCCCCCAGATTAATGATCTTCTCAATTAGCTCAAGGGAGCCAAATTTTTCAGCAAGATTAACATGAAGTCAGGCTACCACCAGGTGTTGATTGAGCAAAATGATGTATGGAAGACAACCTTCAAGTCTAAATAAGGTCTCCTCGAATGGTTGGTCATGACTTTCAGCTTGACTAATGCCTCGACAACATTCATGCGGATGATGGATGACATATTGCGGCCATTCACAAACTCCTTTGTGGTCATATATCTGGATGACATCCTCATCTTCAACAAAACTTGGGTGGAACATTTGAAGCATATTCAACAGGACATGGGCACCCTGCGACAACACAAGTTATATGCCAATTTGGAGAAGTGTTCCTTTGTCATGCAGATAATCCAATATTTGGGATACATCATTGATGATTAGGGTGTGCATGTGGATCCATCCAAGATCCAAGTCATCTGTGATTGCCCGACCCCGAATATATTGATCGAGCTTCACATTTTCTTGGGCCTCGCCAACTTTTATCATCGGTTTGTGTTGGGGTTCTCTCATATCGCTTGGGCCCTAAGCTAGGTGACAAAGGGTGGAGCGAAGGCCAAGTTTGTGTGGGTTGCATCCCAACAGAAAGCATTCAAGGATTTGAAATCCCACCTCTGCTCAGTGCCAGTCCTTATCTTTCCATACCTGCAACGACCATTTGAGATTGAGACAAATGCTTCAGATTATGCTATCAATGCAGTCCTCACCCAACATGGGAATCTAGTAGCCTATCACAGTGAAACAATATCTGATGTTGTTCGCATATACCCCACTACGACAAAGAGATGTACTCCATTGTGCAGCCACGTCGAAAGTGGAAGCATTACATTATGGGGAAGGAACGGTCATCGACATTGATCACAAAGAAAAGCCACAAAATGACCGCCATCAGAAGTGGTCCACGTACTTGCAACAATTCCACTTGAACATCAAGTACAAGAAGGGCAACACCAACCATGTCATAGATTGCCTCAACTGACCCTCGATTGTGGTGCTAACCATAGTTATTAACTCTTGTGGGCATGAGATGTTCAAGTGGACACAATTATACAATAATGACTCTGACTTTGTTGTTGCCAATCAAACATTGAGTGCAGGAAAAACAGTTCTAGACTTTCATCTCCAGGATGAATTTCTATGCCATATGAGCCATCTTTGTGTTCTTTGAAGCAAGCCTGCAAAGATGATCTGGGAAGATCATTAAAGCCATGTAGTAGGACATTTTGGTGTAGACAAAATAGTGGCAGTACTACAAAATCATTTTTATTGGCCAAAGCTTCGACAAGATGTCCACAAGTACATCAGATCTCGTACTACCTTCGCCATTTCCAAGCTCGCCATCAAGAAACAAGGGATATACACCCATTTTCTTACTCCAGATAGACCTTGGGATTCCATCTCCATGGATTACATGTTTGGTCTGCCTTCAACCAAGCATGGGAATGACTATGTCTTCGTGGTCATTGATAGATTCTCTATGATGGTCATTTTGGCACCCTCTAGGAAGAGAATCACAACTGAGGCCACTGCCAAACTCTTCTTTGAACATGTTTAGGTTCATTTTGGGCTCCCACAAACCATTATATCAAATCGAGACTGTAGATTCCTGAGAAATTTTTGGTTTAGCCTATGGTCGATGATGGACACCAAGTTGACCAAATCGATTGCCTTCCACCCATAGATCAATGGACAAACACAGGTAGTCAACATGATGATTGTCCATATCTTGAGGATGTACAATTCCAAACATCCATGCACATGGGATGAAATCCTTCCTTATGTTCAACATAGCAACAAAAGAGCCCTCCATAGCTCTATTGGCCACAACCCTTTTCATGTGTGCTTGGGGTTCTAGCCATTAACCCCCATTGACGTAGCTCTGCCCATTGCAGTTGCACAGGAAGAGTCCTCCCATGCTCAGACCGAGGTTGATCGAGCAACCAAATTTGTTGAGCTAATCTAGTACATCCAACAATAAGTTCATGATATTTTGCAAAAATCCAATGCCAAGTACAAGCAACGCCATGATTAACATCAAGTACCACACAAGTTTCATGTGGGAGATAAGGTATGGTTGCATTTTAAAAAAGAGAGCCTCATAGGACCGCATCATAAGCTATGCCCACTCTGATACGGGCCTTACACCATCACCAAGGTTGTGGGTGAGAATGATTTTGAATTAAGTATTCCTCCTTTCCTTGGCTTGCACCCGATATTTAATGTGGGACTATTTCAATGATATTTTCCACCTCTCCTAGACACTTTAGACACGACCAAGTAGTTGGCCCCTATAGAACTCAATCAAGTTTGCATTGAATGCGTGAAAGTTGATCAGATCACGAACACCAAGATGAAGGGTACCCGCCAACAAAACATCCAACTCTATTGGGTTGTCAGAGCAGGGTAGTTTTTTCATCAAGTCAAGTGGCTCACCGGGAGTTAGATTCAACAGAAGTTTCCCCATTTGATGGAGGAACTTGACACAATGGAGACCATTGCTTCCTGAGGGGGGAGGAAAGATCTAGGTGGATATTGGTGGCCACCCACCTATTCCACTGGCCCAAAGAATAGTTTTCCATTTGGACAACTTTTTACAGTTTTTCAGGTCCCAAACTTTTAAGGGCGTTTTGAGGCCCTAAATGATGCTTTTTGGATATTTTTGGGGGGCAAATTTTCTATTGACATCCCAAACCTTGGGTGGAAGTTTTACTCCTTTGCTATACCTTTCCGACGAGGTATTGAACGCCCAAAACAGAGATCGTATGCAAAAGTTACGCCCTCAGGAAGTTGATGTATCAACTACCCCCATCGGGGCCCACAAACCTTTTGGAGTTTCATCTCCCGGGGTTAGGGTTTTAGATCTTTAGGGTTTCCTCATTTATGGTTTATGTTAAAAATTCCTTTAGAGCTTCATTGTAATCATCTTCTTGTAAATGAGCGTAGCCGACACATCTCTCTTCAAAGATAAGCTACCACCATTCTAGTTAGCTTGTGTGCTTTGCATTTTACAATCTTCTATATTCAAATAGTCATTAATGAAATCTGAGTTTTACTGTATTACTGTGTTCCTTGCCATATTTATGTGTATCTCCTTATTATATCTCTGTTATATTTCTTCCTTCATGTCGTTCTCAAAATAATATGGATCATCATAAACCTTGAATAAAATTCATACACAATCCCTCACCCCCCTTGGACCCAATATGTAAAACTCTACAATGCATATATGAAATATGCAATCTAAAGTTTCTCAATCTTAAGGTGCATATAAACTTTAAATTTAGATAGGTTTGTGTTAGTTGATATTCCATCAAACCTTTAATTCATTTAAGATTTAGTTGATATTCATTGAGCCTAATTTAAACTCGGGGTGATATGCACCTCTAATTTGTCATCCATCCATATAGTTTGCACAACTAAGCAATATAAGATAATCTGGGGGTATATATCAAACAAATCAATAAAATTTAGGAAATAGACATGAGAATATGTTGAAAAGCAAACACATGAAACCCCAAAAAAGTAAGTTAATATACCTTAGATTTCTTTAATAAATGTCATTAAGAACTTATTTTAAAAATATCATAAACTTAATCAAAATAGTTGAGTTAGTCTCCCTAAGATTTGCTTGTAAAAACTTGTTTCCTCAACCTTGTGTTGCCTTGGCAGCATGGTTGCAAGTGGGGGCCTTTCCCATATGGGAATTGCAAAGAGGAGAAGTATAAAAGCCAACATGGCATTTGATTTCCTCAGTTGGACATTGGTGCAAATATTACATTTGTGCTTGATAACAAAATGAACAAAAATAGAACTTGATTAATATTAATGCAATATAACTAATGTTAATGCAATATCTTTGTAAGTTCTAAAACTAGGAGATGACATTACGAGAAACACATGACCCTTTACAAACAAAACAACAAGGTCACTCTTATATGGAACATTCTCCAAGACATGTAATCCTACAATATTGTGGGTGGAGTAGTTGTAAGCTCCCATTCTTAATGCAAATGGTAAGGGCAGACTCACAAAAAAAAAAGTGAGTGTGAGGATAGGGGAGGACAGAATGATCAAGGATCCATAGGATCTACATATAATATGATTTGTTCTACCACTCTTAGACACTTGAGAGGCACAACATCCATAATGATATTCTCTTAATATAAATGTAAGAGAAGGGGAGAAACACATTTGAACACATCGATAATCTACTTGTTGTTTGGGTTTTCTTTGGTTAGTTGGTGGGTCATGGGAGGTATCTGTTAGTGATCCCAAAAACATTGGAATGCCATAGGCTTAAGGCTTTGTAGTTCACAGAGGGTTGCTCTTTGTAGAGGATTTGATATGCTTTGATTGGGGTTGACTCTAGTTTGCTAGTCATGTCGAGGAGGTTGTGGTCCTTGGAAGTTTGAAATGAAAAATGAGTGAGTTGTCTTGGTAGGTTAATTGTAGGTTTCTTGGAGGCAAGTGGATCCTAATATTCCATGTTGGCCTCTCTTATTAGTGCATCGTTTTCACATGTTAATTTCAACATGGATAGAAGGGGGGTCTCACCTAGGCTTAGAATTTCAAGTTAATCTTGGCCACCAAATGAAAAGATGATGGTTAAAATTTTCAAGTGCCCTTCATTTACATTTTATGTGAATGTATAAAATAACTTTTTTTTTAATGTAATTCACTGAATTGTAAAATACATAACCTTGCCATGGTAGAAAATCAATGACAATTCCAACACTAATAAATAATAGAGAGTATTTTTCATGTGTCGTTTTTTCGAGTGGTTAATATGCCATGAAATGCAAAATCTGACCATTGATCTAAGAGGGCACTTACATGTCGAACTTAGATCATCCACGAAGATCCCAAGAACCCGGGATGGTATGAGTCCTTTCACATTTACTATGCTTACTAAACCACCATTGTGGTTTTTAGCATTAAATATGATAACTTGATTGGGACAATGATGGTCATAAGATCCTGTGTGCCTGTAAAGGATCTCCTTGATTGCCATGAGTTCAAGTAGTAGCTCAAGCTTGTTAATTAAGAAAAGGACCCCATGACTTCTCATTAATAGAGCATTATTATGCCTAGACCCCGTATAGATCTCTTTCAAATGAACCCTAATGCACATGTTTTCTTTTAGAAATTACAACTTGGATTCGAAAAAAGCTTCACAAAATCCCTATGCTAGGCATTTAAAGATCCGATAAAATTGTTATTGTAGTTTGGTTTGAACCTTATATTGATGGCCTAGGTGAGAATGAATCTGGGCCATTAAAATACAATTCAATGATCACAACCTTATGTGATGTGCAACTAACATGACTTCTCTAAAGGCCACATACTAGGGATGGGTGTTTGCAAGAAATCTTCACTCAACTCAAATGTTAACCAAACATATCTTTGTTTTCTTGGAAACTATTAAACAAAAAAAGTAGAAACCATTGTTGTCACTTCCTTAAGTGCCTCTCCTGTTCCTTTGTTCAAAACTATACCAAACAAAGGCTATGAAGAATGATGTTACCCCTTGTTCTAGCGCTCAAACTCCTATACAATTACTTGGTGGTTTATTAAGTATACTCTCAAATTATATATATATATATATATATATATATATATATTCACTATTTTGTATGATGTGAGTCCAAACGATATAATCATATATCCTTAATGACATCATGGTTACTTTAGTGTCTAGCACCCAATTACTCGGGTTTTAATTTCTAACAATGCCTAATCTAAGAGTTAACCTAATGTAATCCCTCTACTAGACCTATCTATGTGTGATAGAGATTCATGATGGTTGTAATAGAGTTTTGAATGCAAACAAAATTACAAAAATAAATGCCATTGTGTTTTCTCGTAATGAAAATGTACGATGAGTGTGTTGGTTTTTCGCCGCCCTCGTAGGAATCTATAGTTCTATAATGCATTTCAACACCTTTTTAAAATGGGCAACTTAGCTTAAAATTCTACAAACACCTTGAGATCCTAATAGTTGTTGTTGACGGTCAAAAGTTCTAGTTTTTATAGAATTGTGTTCTGTAAATTGGTGAGTAATCATGGTAAGGTAAGGGGCTTCACCTCAAGACAACTATTAGAAAATTTGATAGTCCATATAAACCTATGCATGCCAAATTTATGTTTTCCAATTTAAATAGATGGTAACTTTCTAAGTTTTTGATTGAAGGCTAGCAATCAAATACGTCTTGAAATAAAAAATACGTCATGTGGGACGTCAAATTCCAGGCCTAGTCTCATAGGGAGAGGGAGGTGGTTTTGTTGAGGTAAATATGGGACAAATGGAAGGGGGCCTCACCAGGTGACATATAATGGTGGATAATGTAATCAAGATAATCTTGACAAAATGTTCATAAGATCTATAAATAGGTTATTGAATAAGAAGTTGACCATGCTTTCATGCATATATATAAGTAACAAATTCCATCAAATAAAAGAGCTTCTAATCCAAACATCATCTTTCATTACTCTCTATATTTTAGATTTATCTCTCTACACATCATTTTACATACTCATCATTAAGATTGATTTCGATTATAGCTTCTTCTAGAC
>ML792499.1:116202-127034 GCA_009831015.1 Picea engelmannii | reverse complement strand
AATGGCCCAGGGTGGGGAATGGTCCAGGACAGACATTCCTTAGGGTTTATACATTCTCTCTAAGGCGCACTTTGATTAGTGTAGGAGGAATGGCCCAGGGTGAGGAATGGTCCAGACTCAGAGATTCCTTAGGGTTTATACATTCTGTCCAGGGTGCACTTTGATTAGTGTAGGAAGAATGGCCCAGGGTGAGGAATGGTCCATGCTCAGAAATCAGAAACAATCCTTCTTCCTTGTTTGAGAAGAATAGGGCAAATAGCCCATTGCTGATAAGGGCAGATTTTCTTTCAAATCTCACAAACGTGAGTGAAAGATTGGCCCAGATGATTCAGTTTATTTTTAACAATATTTTCTGTGCAGGATGGCATCAGATGATTGTTATGGAGACTATCTGTCTCCAGACAGTAGAGATATACTACTGTGGTGGATATGTTCCACTATTTTGAGGCAGATATTCTTTCAGAGCTCACAGATGTGAGTGAAAGATTGGCCCAGACAAATCAGTTTATATCATGACATTGTTTCTATGCAGGTTGCTATGAGATCTTTGTTATGAAGACTGTATGACAGTAGATGAGGACTACTGTGGTGGATATGTTCCATTGTTCGCAACCATACGTTGCTGATCAAGTACTTGTGTGTTACTTGGTGTGGTAGTGTACCACTGGATTGTAGTTATGTACTACTATGGATAGACGTAGTTGTGTTCTATTTTTGTTCTAACTGCCTTGAAGACTATCCGCAGTTTATTGGAAATAATCACCATCCAGACGAATGATGAACAAAGATTTTCCAGACGGAAATTGGTTCAGAGCATTTACTCCTCTAGATTATAAGAGTGGCTCTTGTATCACTGTATGGTGAGAGTGACTTATCCAGCATCATGTCTAATTACTCAGATGAAGTATGGTTTCGAGAGATGATGCAGCTGATGGTGATGGTGATACTCATGATGAGATAGTCTAGACGACTATATTGATGCTACCCGGTAAATGGTATGTTTTTGTGATCAAGACCATTACCTGTAATACCTCCCTAGCTAGGAGGGAGTGTTAATATTATGGTAGCTGCGGGAGGTATTTACCTCCACGTGTGAACTTGACGAGAATAGAAGACTCTAGAAAGCAAGAGAAAACCCTAATGAGTTGGCTAATAACCCTAGAAGTCTGGTCGGCTCAAGAAGATAATTTATATTAGGTTATCAGCCTCCAAGAGAAGAAGTCGGCCAGAAATAATAATAATATACTGAACAAACACATATCTAGAAGAAGTCGGCCCCAACAAATCTGGCAGAACCAGTATAAATACAGGGCGCCAGTTCTCATTTGACAGCATCTCAGAATTGCAGACAGCAAGTGGTGCGCACTGCAGTTCCCGGTTTGGTGCGCACGTGTGGAGGAGAGTTGCAGGTGTAGCTGCTGCAGCTAGCAGTTTCAGTATTAGCTTGGACTATCTCTTGGCTAGGGTTTGGACTATCTGATCAGCTTTTTGTGATGCGCTATCCTTGGGGAAAGGTGCGCTACCCTTTGTTTGGCTATCTAGCCTAGGGTTTTCTTCTGGAGAAATTCTCAGTCAAGGTTAAGGTGCTCGGAGGGTGGCTTCGGCCTATGGTTGGGTGACGAGGGTATCGTCAATGGTAAAACGAGCACACCATCTTCTATATTCTAACATGGTCCACTATGCTCCCTGCCCAATCTGCATCGATATATTCCTGCAAGCTCAAGTCTACACTAGAGGCATATCTCAGGCCATATCCAATTGTGCCTCGTAGATATCTCAATACATGCTTCACTGTTATCCAGTGAGTCTATCTCGGCTGACTCATGAACTGACTAAGTACTTTCACTGCATAGCATATATCGGGTCTAGTGTTAACTAGATACATCAGTGATCCAATCAGTTGTGGATCAATCTCGCCTGAATCAGTAGGAGTATCATTCATTTTCTTCAAATCCATCACCATCGGTGTAGGCGTGGATTTGCACTCTGTCATACTGAACTTCTTCAATATCTCCACTGTATATTTTCCTCGACTCAGGAAAATCTCATCAGTTCTCTGCCATACTTCTAGTCCCAAGAAATAGTGCATCATACCCAGATCCTTCATTTCGAAATCAGAAGTCAATGCTCGCTTTCATTTAGCAATAAGTCTTTTTGAACCGGTAAGGAATAAATCATCCACATACAGGACCAAGATCAGGCACTCGTCACCAACAATATGATAATATAGGTTTGGATTAGCAACACTCTTGCTGAAACCCAAACTCATAGAGAATCCATCCATCTTCTTGTACCAAGCACGAGGTGCCTGCTTTAGTCCATACAGGGCTTTCTTCAACCTGTACACATGAGATTTCTCATCGTATATCGAATCCCTTTGGCTGCTCGATGTAAACTTCTTCCTCAATCTCACCATTGAGAAAGGCTATCTTTACATCTATCTGATGTAGTTTCCAACTCATGGATGATAGTACGGATGGAAGTGTATCGGGCTACTGGATCAAATGTCTCATCATAGTCAACTCCCTCTGCTTGTGAGAATCCTCTGACTACAAATCTTGCTTTGTATTTCTCGACACTTCCATCAGCTGCATGCTTGATCTTATAGATCCACTTGGAAGTCACTACAGACTTCTCTTCTGGTCTCAGAACAATATCCCATACATCATTCTTCAAGATGGATTGATACTCTTCTATCATGGCATCTTTCCATACCTTTTGACCCGCAGTTTCTCCATGACAAGAAGGCTTTGTATCAATAATGTGGCTCATGGCTGAAGAATAACTCGAAAAATTTTTGGTCGCTTGCTCTCTCGGAATGTGCTGCATGTCTCTCTGCCTCTTGCAGAGTTTGTTGAGCTTGAGCAAGCCTTTTATGGCCTACTGCAATGTCTCTGGGGATATTTAACTTGGAGCAATTGGAATAATGGTTGACTCCTTCAAAATTGCTGAAGGGGAGAAGGTAATGTCTCTTCCTTCTCAAATAGTTTGATTCCCTCCGAGTCAAGTAACTCCCTCTGAAGTCTGAAGGATTAGATATCTTCCTTTTCCTGTTTGCTAACCTGGAGATATCTCATATCTTCTCAGGTCCTCTACTGATTCTACAGTATTTTGATGATCTCCGTACTAGGATAATAACCAATCAATAAAGGCTGGACTCCCGTACCAGGGATAATGGTCCAAGTCATGAGGGATCCCACACTAGGGATAATACCCTTTATTATAAAAAATGCAATCAACTACAGGTTTAATGATTAAATCAAACAAATTACCTTAAGTCTATAGTCATGCTCAATCTTGCATTTGGTTTAGAGGAAGTAATCCTCTTCTCTCTTGTCTTCATCCTTTTGAGGTGGGTTTGGATCAATGTCAGCGGTGGAAGCATATTGTCTTCCTTTCTTTCTGGTAGGACAATTTCATAGTGTCCATACTTGTCACATTTGAAGCACTGGATCTTTGACATGTCTCTTCTCTGATCATAACCTGAAGCTGATGAAGTCTTCTCATCTTTGAATGTTTGCTTGAAGTTTCTTTTAATCTTCCTCCTTTCTTTGTATGAAGTGCAAGACCATGACTGTCATCAAGAGGGAAGTCTTCCACTCCTCTAGCTCTAAGTCTGATTTCTTCTTGGGTACAGTCTGTCCACAGACGATCAAAACTAGGTAGTTTTTCTCTTCCACTGATACTTTGAAGAAATGGTTCCCAATGTTTTGGAAGATTATTGAGAGTGGTCAAAACAAGTTCTTTGTCAGATATGATTTCTCCAATGGCACCTAGCTAATCTCTGATCTCTGACATCTTCATAAAGAAGACAACAATGGTGTCACCTTTTGTCATCTTGATATTTTGAAGTTGGCCTTTCAATGTAAGAGCTCTTTGGGTGTTGTCACTCTTAAACATATTCTTTAATGCTTTATACATTTCATAAGCTGTCTTCAGGTTTGCAGTACAAGGCAGGAGATGATCTCTTACTGAGTAGATCATTATCTTCCTTGCTTTGACGTCTTCTTCGTTCCTTTCTTCCTTCTCTTCATCAATAGCCATCTCTGGTAAAGCTCTTTGTATTGTCCACAATAGATCTTCCTCTTCAAGAGTGATCTGAAGTCTTGACTTCCAGGAGCTGAAGTTGCTTGATCCATCAAGACTATCTTCCACCAAGGTACTGTTCTTCATATTTTCTGATTCTTCACAAACCCTTGCCAACTGGGTTAGAAAACCTAACGGCTAGGCTAGGCTAGCAACCTTAGGTTTTGTTGGGCTTATGACTGCCAACAATAAGCCTTAAGAGAGTCACAGGAATACTGGTGAGCTGAAAAGCTCCTTCAATGAGCTGCAGAAACCCTAAAACCAAAAATCTGCAGAAAATTGCAAAACCCTAGAAACCCTAGGGCCAAAAATTCAAAATGCTCGGAATTTCACTCTGAGAGTCTCTGGAGGTGCGCTGGAGTAGGTCGTACTCTCCTATGCCAATTTTAGCTCCAACGTCTAAGTATTAAGAGCTGAAACTGAAAAAGGAGGGTCGTACATAATTTCTAGAAACCCTAGGAGGGCCGTACGGTTCTGTAAAAGAGGAGGACGACGTGCTTGGAGCTTGTGCAATGGGTTCTTCAAGACCTAAGCTCCGATCCCTTGTTGAATTTTCACTAGGCTAGGCTCAAGCATGAAGTTTATTTCAATTTAGCATTTACTTGAACCATTAACAATTTGCTCCAACAATCAAGATCACAAGAAGAAATACCATGCACAAGAACACAAGAAATATCCTGGGAAACCCTTCTCAACAAGGGAAGAAAACCCAGCCAATCCTTTGCTATATTCTCAAGAGAAAGACCTCCTACACCATAGACCTAGCACACAAAAGGGTGCTCTCAAAAACCAAGAAGGCTAGCGCCCAAGAGAGGTGCGCACTTCAGCCCTAGAACTTGTACTTGCTGAAATTTCCAAAATCACATGTGTGTTGTGTTTTCTCAATGGGGAAATCACCTTTATTTATATTAGATTGGACACTTCAAAAGTGGTGTCTATTGGCACAACAGGGTCAACCTCAATAACTCATAATATAATTAATAATTACCATATTAATTATCTTTTACATTAATTATCTTTCACTTTATGGTGGAGCCGACCTGTACCCTTTACATCACAATTAGGGTTACAGGTAAATCTAACTCTTAGACAATATAGCAAGGGATCTCACACACCCACTAGTGCTCAACCACTAGGGGCACGTCCACCTTTGCTTAGCCACATGGACGTCCAAATCAACAGATCTCTATCTCACTGAGTCTCACAGGAGAATCATTTGGACACACACTCACTAGTGCTCAGCCTCTAGGATCACGTCCACCTGTGCTCAGCCACAGGGACGTCCTACTCAACAGATCTCTATTTCACTGAGTCTCACAGGAGAATCATCTGGAGTATCACATCGTCTCAACTCTCTACATAGAGGAGAACAATAAACCCATCACATGGGCTCCTTCACCCCTCAGAGGGGTACACATCGTTTCATCTCAAACGACACACCCATCTCATAGGCATCTTCCCTACACAGGGGCACACAACGTTCCATCTTCGTCTCAGAGAGAAACAACACACCCATCTCATGGGCATCTTCTCTACACAGGGGCACACAACGTTCCATCTCTGTCTCAAAGAGGAACGACACATCCATCTCATGGGCACACCCAACTCATGGGCTCTCTCACAGGCCGACTCACTCAGTCTGTGTCCTGGAGGATGTCTCACGCAACTGTAATCATCAACAAACAGAATCGTACAACCTCCCTAAAACCCTTCAATCAACCTCCTAGAATGAAACAAAAGCAGAAATGGTGAGCCTCTGCGTAATTGTATGACCCTCCCGCGTCACCTTTGCGTAATTGTATGACCTTCCTGCGTCACTCTAGCTCGGCCCTGTCAGATCTGAAGAATGCCTCTGCGATTTGGTGAAGAAACGAGTAGATTCACCTGTCAATGTCTCCTCAGTCCCCCTGCAAAAACTCTCCCAACAAACCTGCAATTCAATCTCTCTTAGAAATCGAATCCTCTTGCTCAAGTGCGCCCCCCAGCCAAGTTGATCTGCTAATATACTTAGTTGAGTGAGTGAAACCCTAATCTCCAAAGTGATGGAAGATTTGCTAATATACTTAGTTGAGTGAGTGAAACCCTAATCTCCAAAGTGATGGAGGGCTGAGATCTGCTCTCGCCATCAAGATGAGATCAATGGTCAAGATTAAAAGACCACAACTTAAATTATTTTTCACTTTTACCTTTAGAAAAGGCACCCAATAAAGTCAACCGAAGATTATAACACATCAACGGTTCTTTCCTAAGTTAGACTTAGGAAATCATTTAATTAATCAACTCAACCTAAGTTTCATTGTCCTCCATCATGCTAGGACTCTATAATGATGATGGAAGACCTTCCTTGCTACAATTTCAACACTCCCTCTTAGCGAGAAAGGGATTTTTTCTCAACCCATCTGATCTCTGAACTTCTCAAACTTTTGTCTGCACAGTGCCTTGGTAAAGATGTCTGCCATCTGCTCATCAGTCTATATGTAATCAAGTCTCACGACTCCTCTCTGTACACAATCCTGGATGAAGTGATACCTGATATCGATGTGCTTGCTATGATCATGAAACACAAGATTCTCAAAGAGCTTGATGCAACTTTGATTGTCGTAGTGAATCACAGTAGCTTCTAGCCCCTGCCTGAACAAGCCCAAAAGTAACTTCCTCAACCATAGTGCCTCACATGCTGCCAAGCTAGCTGCCATGTACTCTGCCTCGACAGAGCTCAATGCCACTGATCTCTGCTTCCTGCTGAACCAGGAAATAATGCCCGATCCAATGCTGAAGCAACAACTTGAAGTACTCTTCCTGTCCTCTGCACATCTTGCCCAATCAACATCTGTAAAGCTTGCTAATGTCACTCCACCACTACGCTCATACAATAGCCCGTACTCCATCGTCCCTCTGAGATAGCGAAGCACATGCTTCGTAGCAATCCAATGTACTCTTAGAGGGTCCACCGTGAACTGACTCAAGGAGTTTACTGCAAAGCTGATATCTGGTCGAGTATTGACCAGATACATGAGCGATCCAATCAACTGATGATAGACAGTGGGGTCTACTGTCTTCGAATCTGATGCATCAATATTCCTCCAGTTTGTGACTAGAGGTGTAGACATGGGCCTACAATCCATCATCGTAAACCTGCGCAATATCTCTATTGCATACTTCCCTTGTCCAAGGAAGAAACGCTCATCCATCTACCAGACCTCCAACCCTAGAAAATAGTGCATCAACCCAAGGTCTTTCATTTCAAATTCTGTTGCAAGGTTGACCTTGCAATCTGCTATCAGCTGCTCATCTCCAGTGAGAAATAGGTCATCTACATATAGTACCAATATAAGAGGCTTCTCGCCTGCAAGAAAGTACAAGTTTGGATCGACTTCACTCCGCTGGAAACCCATCTCTCTCAAGTAGCTGTCAATCCTCGAGTACCATGCCCGAGGTGCCTACTTGAGCCCATACAAGGTTCTCCTTAGCCTGCACACATGCGTCTCTCTTCTGCCAACCTCAAATCCCTCAGGCTACTCAACATATACCTCCTCCTTGTTAAGTTTTGAGCTATTATTAGGTTTCTTTTCAATTTATTAGATAACAATAGCATAGGTAGGATCACTGAGAGAAACACAATCACAAGATACACAACATTTATCCTGGGAAACCCTCATGGGGGAGAAAACCCAACAAAAACTTCCTTAATATAGATAGCCAATACAATGCCAAGACAATAAACCAAAACACTAGAGAATATCGAACAGTGAGCAATGCGCCTCTCTCTTCCTTCTTCTCCCAACTGCAACTACCAAACTTGCGCACTTGATGAGCGAATGAGTGAGTGTGATAATGAGGCGCTAGCATCCTTTATTTATACTAGCTGGCAGGCGCTAGAAAGGTGTCTCTTCACTGGGCAGGGCCGACTTCTCTTCTTAGTGGTTAAAACCACTTTAATTAGGCCTGGGGGTCGACTTCTTAATTTGCATAATACAATTAGGGTTTGACCAATCCACAAAAGGGGATTTGGTCAAGTACAAAGCTCGACATAATCAATCCACAAAAGGGTATTGATCTGATGAATAATAACTCAATAATAAATAGAATACTCTTTGCAGTTACAATATTTCAACACTCCTCAACAACTCCATTGAGGAAGGCGGTCTTCACGTTCATCTGATGAACGCGCCAGCTCTTCTCTGCTGCCAATGAAATGACTACACGGATTGAAGAATACATGGTCACAGGAGCAAAAGTCTCCTCGTAATCAACTCCCTCTTGCTGTGAAAACCCCTTGGCCACGAAGCAGGCTTTGTACTTGTCTACGCTTCCATTTGCTGCATGCTTAACTTTGTAGATCCACTTGGATCGAACCACCTTTTATCCTCTGGCCTCGGAACTACCTCCCATACATCATTTTTCATAATGGAGGCATATTCCTCCATCATGGCCTCCTACCACACCTTATGCCGTGCAACACTCTCATAACTGGATGGCTCAACATCAATGAGCTGAGTCATCGATGCCATATATCCAAGTCTCTCTGGTGGTTTGCTTCGTTTGAAGTCCCTCTCTGGAAGCCTTGCCAACCTAGAATCACTGACTATGGACTTGTACCACTTAGGCATGGCCTAGTAATCTGCTGTTGGGGAACTGCATCATGCTGCTCCTCCATATCATCAACTCGCTCATGATGATCCTGTCCAACAGTCTCCCTCTGAACATCTGTATCCTGTGTCTGCTGCTGTGATCCTATATTCTGACTCTGTGCCTCCTGTTCCTAGACTCTTGTGCTATGTTCCTGCTGGTTCTCTCCACTTGTTGGCAAATCCTTCGATCTCCTCAATGCACGTTCCTCCTCGAACTGTACATCTCTACACACAATAACCTTCCTGCTTGTAGGCACATAAATCTTGTAGGCTTTGGAAACCTCGTTGTAGCCAAGAAGTAACTCCTTTACTGCCACGAGGTCCAACTTTGTCCTCTTTTCTGAAGGAACATGACAGTAACATATGCTGCCCCAGATACGAAGATGACTCACATCTGTCCTAGTACCTGAAAATGTCTCCTCAGGTGTTTGCTTCCCCAAAACTGTGTTGGGACTCCTATTCTGCAAATATACTGCAACACTGCTCGCTTCTGCCCATAAGAACAATGGCAGTCCTTGATCATGAATCATAGCTTGTGCTGCTCCAACCACAGTCCTGTTCTTTCTCTCGGCCACCCCATTTTGTTGAGGATTGTAAAGAACAGTGAGTTCCTTCTTAATCCCTGCTGCTGTGCAATAATCCTCAAACTCCTTGGAGGTGTACTCTACCCCATTATCCGATCTTAAGACCCAAATCTTCCTCCCAGTCTAGTTTTCTACCAGAGCTCTAAACTCCTAAAACCTCCCAAAGACCTCATCCTTGGCCTTTAGAAAGTAAATCCAGGTCTTCCTGGAGTAGTCATCAATAAACAAGTCAAAGTATCTGAAGCCACTCACTGACTCCACACTCATCGGCCCACATACGTCATAGTGTATCAAATCCAGTACTCCCTTGGACCTATGCTCACTAGATGGAAAGGGTTTCCGAGCATACTTGCCCAATGCACAACCCTTGCAAGGGTCATGCCTCTCAGCTGTAATCTTAGGCAATCTAGTGACTGCCTCCCTCAAATGCCCCAAAGCACCAAAATGAATGTGTGCCATCCTCCTGTGCCACAACTCACCTGTGTCTGTGGTGAAACTCGCTAATGCTCTCCCTGGCTGAACCTGTAACTTGTAGACCTTCTCCTCTCGAACCCCAATCATCCTGTCCATCTTCTCACCTGACCCACCAGGTCTGATGAACACCTTTCCTTTACAAAAAGTGACCTCATATCCCTTATCCTCAAGAGTAGAGACTGAGATGAGGTTCTTGGTCAACCCTGGAACATATAATGCATCACTGAAACATAGTGGTTTCCCGGACTCCCTCTGAAATGAGACTATGCCAACTCCTTGCGCCTTATAATGCTTGTCATCCCCTAGCTCAATGACTAGATTTACGCCTCCCTACTGTAGCCTAGTAAACCACTCTTTGTGCCCTGTCATATGACAAGATGCACCACTGTCTACAAACCACATGTCTAAAACAACTACACTAGACATACAGGCTATGAAGCAGAAATCCTCCTCAAATGACTTGGCAAACTCATCCACTGCTGCTGAAGTTGCCATTTGTGGCTTCTTCTTCTTCCTCTCTGGACACTGTGATGCAAAGTGTCCCATCTTGTGACACTAGAAGCACTTGACTTTTGAGAAGTCAATGTTTTTCTTTCCACCTTTCTTCTTCTTCTTGCCCTTTGCTTTGCCTGCAAGGGCCAAGCCTTCTTCCTCGTCTGCATGAGTTGAAGATGATGGTCCTGCTTGACCAATTCTAATCTCATCTTGCACAAAATCGTCCCACAGCCGCTGCCAATAGAGAGCTTATCTTGAGCTACCACACCACGGACAAAAACGTCCCATGACTTAGTAAAGCCATCTAGTGCAATACGCACTAGCTCAGGATCTTCAGTCTTTTCACTGACTGCTGCTAGTTCATCCCTGATCTGTGTTATCCTGGTAAGATAAGGTATTGCACCCTCACCTTTTGCCATCTTGGTCCTGTTATCGCACGGTTTGTAGAAAAGATTGAAAAGCTTGAGTCAAGGGCAAGACCGGCGTAACAGGAGCTTCCCCACCCAATGTCACCTCAATGGGGAGCTCTTTCTATTCAGGAGGGCAAGTCCAAGGGAGACGT
>ML792499.1:105584-116102 GCA_009831015.1 Picea engelmannii | reverse complement strand
ATTTAGGGTTTTATTATGACATTTAATGTAAAAACTGGATATTATGTGTAACTGGCCATGTCGGCCTTTTTGACCTAATTCTGGTCATTGATATTGTATAAATAAGGGTCTTAACCCTTGTATTATTCATCATCTTTCACTCACACTTGTGAGGACTGAAATTTGCGCCCTATCTAGGGTTTCTTGGTTGAAATTTTAGGCGCACTTGTTGAGGAAGGCCAAATTTGGAGTATTTTGGCAAGTTTCTTGGTGGATGTGTTCAACTAGGGTTTGACTTGATGATTCTTGATGTATGTAACTGAAATTTCTGCAAATTCTTCTTAATTGAATGGTTATGGTCATTTTTATCTTTCATTTAGGTTGAGATTACGAAATTGCTTGTTTAAACCCTACGAAGACTAGCACATGTTATTGTCCTAGCTTTAAAAGCCTTCACCTACTAGATCTTGTCAAGAGGCCAATTTTCTTGAAGCATTTGCTAGGGCCTTGCCATTGCAACACCCTAGTCTTATTTGCTTCATCTTAGCCGTTTTTGCTTCATCTTTGAGTTAAAGAGGGAGGAAGTTCTACTAAGGCCTAAGGTTACCTACACCTTGATAGCTAGTTTCCCCTAGGGTTTGATAGTTGGAGCCTTGGGTTACCAACACTCCATCTATTTATCCCTCTTGTCTTTAACTCTCCTACTATCATCATTCTCCTTCAACATTTGCTGCCATATCATTGACTCCATTTTCCCTAGAGCACTAGTCTAAGTCTTCTTATTGAGTGATTGATCAAAACAACCATCAAAACCTATACCTTGAGCTTCCTACTAACTACTTCTAACACTAGAATAGCCTAACCTACTAACATTATTGCTGCTGTTACTAAAGTAAGCTACAACCATACATTGCAGCATTAAAAGCTTTTAAACACAATTGAAAAGGTTGATTAATGCATTGCCTTGTTTGCTTCTAATAAATGCTAGTATTATGATGTCAATGGTTGTTTATTCTTAGTCATCTTGAAGCTGTTTCAAGACATTTAATGTGAAGTATTGCCTCATCAATATTGCTGTTATAATTTTCTTTTTACTTCATCATTATCAGCCAATTGCTTTTATTGAGAAAGTTTGTGGTTTTATGAAGTGCTAACTAGCAAGTTGTACTTGCAAAATATATAGTTTCTTGTCGCTTTGTTCTGGGCATGTACATCTTGATATATTATCACTTCATTGGTTATAAAACCGTAACTTTCTGATCAATGGTGACTTGTGAGAGGGGATCTTTTAAAATCCATCTTGACCTTGCCTTCTCAAACCCCCAGGTCACCAAAGACGTCTCCCTTGGGCCTACAACCCTAAATAGAAAGAGGAATCCTATTGAGGTGACAGTGATAGGATAACCTCAAGTTACGCCAATTTGCTTTCCTTTTACCTTTCCTTTCTATCAAAGTACAAATTGTGCGATAACATTTTGGCGCCGCTGCCAGGGAACACTGAGTCAATATTCCTCAAACAACACTTTTTTCGGTAAGCCTTTATCAAAAAAACTTTTCTTACAAGCTTTTCTGGCAACTCCACTAAGGGTGATTCCCTTATTCCTTTGATAATTTCAAGAAAATTATCTGGCGACTCCACAATCCACAGTGAGGTACACCAACCCTCCCCAATCCTTTAGAAGAAAGTCTCCCTGAAACTCTCCTGTAGTAAAATCACTTTTTGGACACAATCTTCCCTTAAACACAATGTCTAGCATAGGGAATCAGACCGTCATTCCAAACCAAGCCAATAAAAAGACAATGGTCATCCAAGCTTTTCAAACCGCTAGACATGACAGCTATACCAGGCTACCCTAGGCAAATGCCCCCCAAGTATGAAAAATGGTTGCCTAAATTCATCGGAAATGATGTAATTAGTGCCGAGGATCACATGAGCAATTTTTGGGCCTTCTTCCAACTTCACCCGATTAGTGATGATGCAAAAGATTTAACTATGAAATTGTTCTCTGCTACCCTCCATGATCGCGCAAGGCGCTGGTACAATGGTCTTCCTGATGGCGCGATTAAAACCATGGATAGGTTAGAGGAAATCTTCCTCAAAAGATGGAGTGTCAAGGAAGACCCTAACATGCTGCTAATAAGGCTAAATAACCTTGTGAAACAAGAGAATGAGACCATTAGAGAATTCCACAACAAGTTTGAAACCTTTTTGCAAAAAATCCCTGTGAGTCATCATCCTTCTCCTAGTTTCCTTCTTTTCATTTATACCAAAGACTTTACTGGTCAACTAGGGTATCTCCTTAGAGATAAAAACCCTCAAACAATCCAAAAAGCCCAAGAAGTAGCCACAAGGATTGAAGCAACCTTTCATCATCCAAAGTTGAACCTTTCTCAGCCCGAAGAGTCAGAATGGACACTAAACCTAAGATAGTCCACAATGCTGAACCTACCTTAGACATTAGTGCTAGCTTGGCAAAGTTGCAACTGACTATAGATGGCATGGTAAAAACCCAAGAACTAATGATGAATAGGATTATTAACCTAGAAAGTGTTGATGAATGCAACTATGTGAGACATTCTCCAACTTACAAACCTGTGAGGTGTGGATCATTGCAGCTATGTGAAGTCTTTCTCTCAGCTTACAAACCTGAGAGAAATCCCCTAAGAAGAGTACGTGGTTCCTGCCCGAGACAGAGCTGGGAACGTAGAGATGACCTCCTCCATTCAGAGAGTTGAGAAGAACTCGAGAATCCAGATGGTTATCCAGTGGAAAAGCGATCTGTTGAGTTAGGATGTGCCTGTGGCTGAGCACAAGGTGAACATGTGAAATCCCAAAGTGTTGGGTGCATTGTCATGAGAACAGAAATGAAGATGATGTATTAGCCTCCTCTGAGCAGCAAAGTTGATGAGAAGACTCCAGATGATTCTCCTGTCGGTGGCAGTGGGAAAGCAGATCTGTAGAGTGGACGTGCTTGTGGATGAGCACATGTGAACTTGTGAAGACCTGGTTCTTCTGTGTAATACAGTGAATCAGAGCTATGACATCCCTATGGATGTGCCCCTAGTGGATGTATCAGATCCTTTGCTATATATTGTTCAAGGGTTAGACCTACCTGTAACCCTAATTGTTATGTATAAAGGGTACAAGTAGGCCCCACCTTAATATGTTTGATAATAAATGTAAAAGATAATTAATATTAATATTAATTATAATAATAATAATAATGATAATAATAATAATAAATTATATAGTGACTTAGAGAGGTCGGCCCTGTTAAGCCAATAGACGCCTTTGTTGACTGGACAAGTCTAATATAAGTAAGGGATGATTGCCCATTGTGGAATTATATCTTCCTTGTGAGTTTGAAAATTTCAGCAAACACATCTACTTGGGAAAAGGTGCGCACCTCCCTTGGGCGCTAGTCTTCTAGGGTTTGAAGCACCCTCTTGTGTGCTAAGGTTTATCTTTTGGTGGAGGTCTTTCTCTTGAAGAATATAGCAAAGGATTTGGCTGGGTTTTCTTCCCTTGTTGAGAAGGGTTTCCCAGGATACTTCTTGTGTTCTTGTGCATGGTGTTTCTTCTTGTGATCTTGGTTGCTGCAACATTATTGTTTATGGTTAAGTGAAATGCTAAAATGAAATGAACTTCATGCTTAACCTAGCTATTTAAAAATCATCAGAAAGGACTTTGCAACAAGCCCCTAGGGTTCCATACAAGGGTCAATTCCAGAAAGGGAACCAAGTTTTCAAACCAAAGAATGATCAAAAGGTTCCAAATGTTAGAATATAATGGATGGCTCGTTTAACCATAGACAATATCACTATTGTCACCCAACCATAGGCCGAAGCCACCCCCGAGCACCTTAACCTTGACAGAGAATCATTTCGGAAGCAAACCCTAGGCTAGACAGCCAAACAAGATAGCGCACCTCTCTCCAAGGATAGCGCACCAAACAGGAGTAACAAGAGCTAATCAAAGAGTCCAAACCATAACCAAGAGAGAGTCCAAGCCAAAACCGAAATCTGCTAGTTGCAATAGCTGCAACAACAACTCTCATCCAAACTTGCGCACAAACTGGCCAACTGCAGTGCGCACAAGTGTTGCTTCTGCAGTTCTGAGAATGCCTGCCAGAATGAAGACTGGCCTCCTGTATTTATACTAAAACTGGCAAACTGCCTGGGCCGACTTCTCATTCTGGGTGCCTATTTACTTAGTATATAATATTTCCTTTAGCCAACTTCTTCTCTTGGAGGCTAATAACCTAATACAAATTATCCTCTTGAGCCGACTTGTCTTCTAGGGTTATTAGCCAACTAATTTGGGTTTCTTCTTGCTTCCCGAAATATTCTATTCTTGTTAGGTTTACACGTGGAGGTAAATACCTCCCGCAGCTACCATAATATTAACACTCCTTCCTAGCTAGGGAGGTATTTGAAGGTAATGGTCTTGAGCAAAAACATACCATTTACCCGGTAGCATCAACATAGTCGTATAGACTATCTCATGACTAGATCATGAGCACCATCATCACTATCAGTGATATTAGCTGCATCATCTCTCGAAACCATACTCCATCTGAGTAATCAGACATGATGCTGGATAAGTCAATCACTCCACGGAGTGACAGAAGAGCCATTCTTCTAATTCAGACATATGTCCTAGAAGAATAAATGTTTTGAACCATTTTCCGTTTGGGAAATCTCTGTCCATTGATCATCCATCTAGCTGATAATCATTTCCAACACTACTGATAGTCTTCAAGGCGATCAAAACAATGTCATTCAATAGAACACAACTGTGTCTATCCATAGTAGTATACAACTACAATCCAGTGGTACACTGCCACACCAAGTAGCACACAGATACTTGATCAGTGACATATAGTCACAATCAGTGGAACACATCCACTACAGTAGTATATATCTACTATCTGGAGACATACAGTCTCCATAACAATCATATCATCAACCGGCACAGAAAACATTGTTATGATATATAAACTGAATCATCTGGGCCATTCTTCCACTCACATTTGTGAGATCTGGAAGAGCATCTTCCCTAAGAAAGTAAAACATCAATGATGAGCTTTCTGGACTATTCTTCTCAAGCAAGGAAGAATAACTATCTTGATTTCTGAGCCTGGACTATTCACCTATCTGGGCCATTCCTCTGGCACTAAACAAAGTGCAACCTGGAGAGAATGAATCTACCCTAGGGAATGCTTGTCCCTGATTGCTGAACCTGGACCATTCGCCTATCTGGGCCATTCCTCCGGCACTAAACAAAGTGCAACCTGGAGAGAATGAATCTGCCCTAGGGAATGACTGTCCGGACCATTTCCTAAGGAAATGACTATCCTGCACCAACCTCCAAAACGGACCATTCTTCAAAACTGCTTACAACTGTGAGCTTCGAAAGAATGACTATTCGGCGAGGTGGACCAGTCTTCTTGACCACTACTGAGAGTGACCGTCAAGAAGAGAGAATCTCCTAGACCATTCCCCATGTTAGCCACAATGGGAATCACTGTCCATGGTACATCAACAATCCATTGAACCATTTTCATTAAGAAAATGACCGTTCGATCTGGACCATTTTCCGAACTGGAAAATGCCTGTCTGTTAGAAATCTCAAACCACTTTCCGAACTGCTCATCTTGGACCATTTTTCGAACTGAAAAATGACTGTCCATAAATCAATAACACATCATTGCTCCCTCCCAACTTGGGAGTCATCTCTTCCCTTTTCAATAAGGAAGTCGTCTCCATGAGCTCCAACTGTTTCTTGAGTACACAAACTCTTTCATTTTGGACAAACGCTTTACCAAAATATCTGCTTATCTGCTCATCTGTGGAGATATATATTGGAGAACCACTTCTCTTTTCTGGACTTCATCACGGAGAATGTAATGCTTGATCTCAAATGTACTTTGGTCTTTCTGGAACAATGGTTTTCTCTGAAGGCTTCATATAACTCTGATCAATATAGTATATCATTATTGGATTCATCTTATGTTTCCTGCTATCTCATAACATCGTGGCAAGGGTCAGACTAGAACATATCCAAGTGGTACTTCTTCTGCCATCATCCTGAGCTTCTGAGTAACCATTCTGATACAATATCTCTGTTATATAAAGTTTTTCACCACACTTCTATTATGCATTGGAGGTCCTTTACCAAGTTGTCTTCTTTCATCTGCATACAAGGGTCTCTTTCTGGTATACCTTAAAGCCTTGAGGTTGCTCTTCATATGCTCTTTGTTCAATTATTCTGAAGAACAGTCTTTGCATTTATCTGATGTAAACTCCAACCCATGGATATTGCGGACGATATAATGGCTCATGTAGAGGTATGTCTGGTTTACTGGAACAAACAATCATCATAGTCTTCTCCCTCCATCTGGGAGAACCTCTAGTTCCGGATCTCACAATGCTTACATTCATAAGTCTTCCATACACTGTTCTTCATCACAACTTTCAGTTCCTCTGCTTGATTCTTTCATATCAGGCTGGTAGTCTTGCGATTCTTGATACAATGACTAGTTGTTCTGGCTTTTCTTTCTTTCTTGGAATCTTCATGTTCTTCCTCATGTTTCTCTCTATCTCTTGGGTCCATGGAGTTTTCTATAGATTCCATGCCCTGAAGATTCCACTTATTTCTTTCATCATAGGATCATGGATGTGGATGGAAAACTAGAGATACTTTGAGGCTTCTTTTTCCAGAGAAGAAGTCACACTGAACACGTGCTGCTTTTCATGGTTGCTACCATGGATAGATACTTCATCATCTTCAATGGATCATATAATTTAGGATAATCTCCCTCCTAATCCTTGCTTCATGCTCTTCTTTTGTAAATATATAATCGGTTCCCTCCATCTAGGAGAGTCCACGCTTTCGTCTGCAGCCTTATTGCCTTCTGCAAAGTGTCACAAATCTTTTTCCAATTTCCTCTTGATTGCTGACTTCTTTCTGTCTTTACTTCTTCTAGGTTTCTTCAAGATTGATTATGGTTTCGGCTTATCTTGCAGCTGTTACTTAAGTAATAGCTTCCACATGAATTGTTACCAGGGGTTGTTAATGTTCTTCATCCTTTCATGTGTATTGCCTGACTTGTAGTCATCGTGATAGCAAGTCCTTATTTTGTTGATCTTCCATAGGTGTAGTTTCTCTTTGAACATCTTATCTTCTAAGAAATAGATATGCAAGATATGTACATAAACTATGTAAACATGGTATGTACAAGAACTATGAAGAATATTGTTACCTTGTCTTAGAAGAAGAAGTTTGTTTTGTCCTGCTTGGCTTTCTTTGAGGGTTCCCTTTCTTCGGCAACTGATGCTTCGTGTGTTTCCTTCCTTTTCTTTAACTCGGGACAATGATTCTTGTAGTGACCATACTTTCGACAATTGAAGCATTGTATTCTTCACATATCTTTCTCTTGATTTGGTTTCTTCCTGGAGCCAAAATTCTTTTTATTTCTGAAATCCTTGAACCTTGCTGTGAAGGCTTGATCATCGTGCTTCTTTTGGGGTTTCTCTTTTGCGCTAATCCTTGATTCTTCTTGTGCACAACAAGTCCAAAGTTCTTCAAATGTAGGATACTCCTTCCTTGTGTTCATGCTTGCGGCAAATGCATCCCATGTCTTGGGAAGACCATTGAGTACTATATTTACCAATCCCTTTTCTGAAATGATCTCTTCAATAGCTTGTAGTTGATCTCTTAACTGAGAGATTCTCACAAAGTATGATGTTATGCTGTCATCATCATTCATCTTCATGTCACGGAGCTCATTCTTCAGACTCATTACTTGTCCAATGTTTCTGACTGAGAAGAGGTTTGTTAGGGCATCGTACATCTTCTTAGATGAATCAAGATGAGAGATGTAGGGTATCAAGTGGTTTTTTATAGAATCTACTATGATACTCATGGCATTGATGTCATTGTCTTTGAACTTCTCCATAACTGCAACGTTCTGTAGTTCCTTCTCTTTTCCTTCTTCAAACTTTGGTTCCACAATCTTTCCTTTCACGATATCCAACACTTTGTTCTTGGAAAAGATGAGATCAATCCTTGTCTTCCAGGCTCTGAAGTTAGAAGCCCCATCTAACTTGCTTTCTGACTTCATAGAGTAAGTCATGGTTGCTTTGACTTGGTCAACCCTAGATTTTGACCAAAAACTCAAACTTGACGTCTTAGCTTGCTGAGAGTACCAGGACATGCGCTAGGCTAGGGCGCACTAGTCTATCCAGAAAGTAGGTCAATCCCTTCATTTAAGGTGCCTCAACGAGAGGATTAGGGTTTCTGCAACTGCACCTGCTAGTAACCCTAGCGGCAATGCTTTAGTAACTGCTCCTGCTAGAACCCTAGCGACAGTTCTTCAACGAGCTTAGTATCCTTATGGCTATGCTCCCTTCCAGTGGTTAGACTGAATGAAGGAGGTGTGGGACCATAACCTGTTAGAATATAATGGATGTGCTCGTTTAACCATAGACAATATCACTATTGTCACCCAACCATAGGCTGAAGCCACCCCCGAGCACCTTAACCTTGACAGAGAATCATTCTGAAAGCAAACCCTAGGCTAGACAACCAAACAAGATAGCGCACCAAACGGGAGTAACAAGAGCTGATCAGAGAGTCCAAACCATAACCAAGAGAGAGTCCAAGCCAAAACCGAAATCTGCTAGCTGCAACAGCTGCAACAACAACTCTCCTCCAGACTTGCGCACAAATTGGCCAGCTGCAGTGCACACAAGTGCTGCTTCTGCAGTTCTGAGAATGCCTGCCAGAATGAAGACTGGCCTCCTGTATTTATACTAAAACTGGCAAACTGCTTGGGCCGACTTCTCATTCTGGGTGCCTATTTACTTATTATATAATATTTCCTTTAGCCGACTTCTTCTCTTGGAGGCTAATAACCTAATACAGATTATCCTCTTGAGCCGACTTGTCTTCTAGGGTTATTAGCCAACTAATTTGGGTTTCTTCTTGCTTCCCAGAATATTCTATTCTCATCAGGTTTACACGTGGAGGTAAATACCTCCCGCAGCTACCATAATATCAACACCAAATACCTTAGCTCCTGCAAATGTGGTGGATGAAAACCCTTGGTGCCTGTAATACAGTGAGTCACACTGGGAACATGAATGTCCTTACAACAATGGAGTCCATGACCAAGTGAACATAATGGACCATACCATAGAGGACCCCCAAATCTGCCTTAATATTTTTTGTGAGGAACATCAAGAGAGCATAAAGGAAGCGGTTAGGAAGGCTAGGATGGAGGTGATAAATAACTTGGACCAAGAATCAAGAGAAAAGTTGAAGAAACAAGAATTCCAAGTGTATACTAGACAAAATAAATTGAACCAACCTCTCTCTACTGGTCCTATAGTATCCCAAACAAGGCCTCCACCCATGAACATTCTCCTTGCTAAGAATCATCCCAAGATTGAAAGAGTGGACTTAAACTTTGACTTTGAAGGGGCATTAGCCAAGATGCATGTGACCATCCCCTTGAGAGAACCCATCAAGGTACTGTTATCGCACAGATTGTAGCTAGGTCAAATGGCTAGAAGATAGAGGCCAAACTGGCGTAATAGGAACCTACCCCACCCAATGTCACCACAATGGGGAGGTTCTTTCTCTTTAGGGAGGTTAGGCCCAGGGGAGACGTCCCCGGTAACCTGGGGTTTTGAAGAGGCTACGGTATAAAGGTCAAAGTAAAAATCCCTCCTCACAGGTTACCACCAAGATCAGATAGTCCGGCTAAATAGCCAATAATGAAGTGTAGGCCCAAATGAGAACACCTGCCCGGAACAAAGCAACAACAAAACAATACATGTAGGCTATGATTCAATGGGTTAGTACTTCATATAACTATCTGATATCAATACATTAGCAATTATGACAATAGATATTGACGAGATCAATGTTTATCAATAATAGCAATGGAACAATATCAATTCATCAATAAATATCGAGATGATGTAGCAAACAATGTATCCAATCAATCCCTTACTCAATAAATGCTTCAAAACACCACCTAATTGCTTATAAAGACAAAATGCTGCGTCAAGATGGAATAACCAAGAATGACGTCAGCGTTGTTAAGGTTAGTAGTTAGTTAGGGTTTCAAATTATAAGAGTTTTAAGAGTTTGTTTGACCACTATCACTTCAACGTTGGAGACCTAAGATCAGTGCCTAGGGGTAAATGGAGTCGAATTAAGAGAGGACGCAAAGGTTGAAGGGAAAAGGCTAAGGACTAGAGGGAAGGGTTCTGAAGTGCTGCAATGACAGGGCTCCAGAAACGAAACCCTAGGGGAAAGAGGCTCACTTCGGTGTTGCTTAAGCAAGGCCTTGTGCTCTTTCCTCCTTCCTTAGGTTAAACTTGTCAAAACGGCTAGCATAAAAGATAAGTCAAGACAAGAGAGTGAGGTGAGGGAGAGTGTTGCAAAGGCAAGGCCCTATCACCAAACCCTAGAAGCAGGACGACCCTAGGTGTAGATAACCTAGGCCTGGGACGTCTCCTCCTTCT
>ML792499.1:56416-78603 GCA_009831015.1 Picea engelmannii | reverse complement strand
AATTGTCTGTTGACCAATCCGCAAAAGGGGATTTGGTCCTAATACAATTACCGACATGATTAATCCACAATGGGGATTAATCCAATGAATAAAATAACAATAATAATAAGAATACTCTTCGCAGTTACATTATTTCAACAGATTCTTCCATGGTTGAGTCTCTATGTATTACATTGGATCCCTTCCTTTCGCATTATGATGTTGTCTTTTTTGAATGTACTACATTCAACCACTTCAATGTCAGGGATAGCTAGTACCACTCTTCATAACTTCAGTGAACCAACATGTTTCAGTGGATTGTTTTTCTATACATCTACCAGAGGCCATCCTTACCAGTTTGTGGAACCATGTTGGTGTGGGAGATATGGTGTTCTGGGGATATTATATCTTTAATATATAACCTACATTCAATGTTAAGGGGAGAGTTGTGATGTAACACCTTCTCTCCAAGGCCTCCTATTCAGATTAAGGGGGGATGTTGTGAATAGGCCCGACCCTATTTTGCATTGGGTATCCATAAACCTAAGTTGCAAGAAATGCCTACTTGGGCCACGTACTAGTACCCAAAACACCTAGAAATGTTGAAACAGGTACAAATGCCTTGGAAATGCCTTGGTCGTATCATACCTCATTTCCAAATCTGGAAATGTCGTACGGTATAGCCAACGTCATTTCCAAGCTGTTTCGGCCATTTCTAGTGACATTTCGAGCACTTTTTGGAAGTTTCTGAGCCCACCTAAGTGTCGTAAGTACCCGAGAGAGGCGTGGGACCCATAGGAAATATCACCCTGTAAATGCCACTAACCCTTTAAGATAAAGGAGAATGTCAACTTTTACTTTTTGCGAGTGGTTCCAACCTCATTGGACTTCATATGGAGAAAATAGAATTTCATATCCCATTCAGAATTCAGCAGACTTAACAGTTTTCAGGATTTCAAGGTTGGCAGGATTGTAGCGTTTCCACTGGATTCTATCATGTGTGAGGGTATGGGATTGGCATTAGTCAAGACCACCAAGCTATGGGATTTTGCATCATGTAATCATCTATGAAAGTTAAAACTTAATATAGACATGGGTCTCCTTCTAAAATGCCATTTATGTGTATCATTCTTATTTTCTTGCAAGACAATGTGTTATTTTAAAAAAAGCTATATATCTATATTTTTTGTATTTTTTATATACCACAATATACTTTTTGTATTTTTTATATACTGCATTTCCCCCACATACCCATTTTGTGGGGATCACATTCCCAGGCATTCCCATTTTGGAAACGTGTACATGTTTCGTGCAACTTAGCTTTTTACCTATATGCAGAAATATTGTGACCTTGTTAAAAACAAGATTGGAGTATTGGCTTTAGGTCTTCAAAAGCAACAAGAAAGAGAATTATCTGGTAATGCACCCAAGACCAATCAATAACAAAGGAAAAGGGCACTCAAATAAATCGCAGTACAATTTTGACCACTGGGGCATGTCTAAATCAACAAAGAAACTGAAGATGGAGACAACAATAAGCTAAGGCAAACAAATTCTAGAGGAATTACAGTGCCAAAGTAAGCACTTACATTCAAGAAGCTTGACAAAATACTAGAAGTTGGATTTAAACCTGACTTTGCAATCAAACTAACAAGGAATAATAGTCAATAAGATTCTTAGTAGATGACCCTTGTGGTAGTGTTGGCCAACAAGCCTAATTCCTGGTTGTGGACAAACAATGGAGAAGGGGGACGCAACAAGCTTAAAAGTCTGAGACAAACTTAAGGATTGAAAGGTTTCATGCACATGCTGGATATTGACATTGTTTTGGCAGATAAAATATACCAAATTTTCACAAGATTTTTTTGGTAAAATTGCATGTTATCGCACAATTTGTACTTTGATAGAAGGAAAGGTAAAAGAAAAGCAAATCGGCGTAACTTGAGGTTATCCTATCACTGTCACCTCAATAGGATTCCTCTTTCTATTTAGGGTCGTAGGCCTAGGGGAGACGTCCCGGTGACCTCGGGGATTGAGAAGGCAAGGTCAAGATGGCTTTTAAAAGATCCCCTCTCACAAGTCACCACTGATCAGAAAGTCACGGTATTATAACCAATGAAGTGATAATATATCAAGATGTACCTGCCCGGAACAAAGCAACAAGAAACTATATATTTTGCAACTACAACTTGCTGGTTAGCACTTCATAAAACCACAGACTTTCTCAATAAAAGCAATTGGCTGATAATGATGAAGTAAACAGAAAATTATAATAGCAATATTGATGAGGCAATACTTCACATTAAATGCCTTGAAACAGCTTCAAGATGACTAAGAATAATCAACCATTGACATCATAATACTAGCATTTATTAGAAGCAAACAAGGCAATGCAATAATCAACCTTTTCAATTGCTTTTAGAAGCTTTTAATGCTGCAATGTATGGCTGTAGCTTTAGTAACAGCAGCAATAATGTTAGCAGGTTAGGCTATTCTAGTGTTAGAAGTAGTTAGTAGGAAGCTCAAGGTATAGGTTTTGATGGTTGTTTTGATCAATCACTCAATAAGAAGACTTAGACTAGTGCTTTAGGGCAAATGGAGTCAATGATATGGCAGCAAATGTTGAAGGAGAATGATGATAGTAGGAGAGTTAAAGACAAGAGGGATAAATAGATGGAGTGTTGGTAACCCAAGGCTCCAACTATCAAACCCTAGGGGAAACTAGCTATTAAGGTGTAGGTAACCCTAGGCCTTAGTAGAACGTCCTCCCTCTTTAACTCAAAGATGAAGCAAAAACGGCTAAGATGAAGCAAATAAGACTAGGGTGTTGCAATGGCAAGGCCCTAGCAAATGTGATGTCTTGTTCCCAAGAGTAGGCCAGCAGGGAGTGACTTAGTAGTCTATTTGTTCCCGTAGACTATAGTCAGGCACAAACAGGGAACAAGAGGAGAAATAAGGGAGAATTGATGGCTAAACGATGAATTAAGCCTGTTATTGCACAGTTTGTAGCTAAGAAGAAAGGCTAGAAGATAGAGGGCCAAACTGGCGTAACAGGAACCTATCCCACCCAATGTCACCACGATGGGAAGGTTCTTTCTCTTTAGGGAGGTGAGGACCAGGGGAGACGTCCCCAATGACCTGGGGTTTTGAAAAGGCTAAAGGATAATCAGACAATGACAAGTTTCCCCCTTCACAGATCACCACCAAAACAGATAGTCCAGCTTATAGCCAACAAAGATAACCAAGTAGAATCCCTGTCCGAGAACAAAGCAACAATAAACTGATATATGCAGGCTATGGTTAGTACTTCATATATATCAAAGACTATCTGACATTCAATATAAGCAATTTGAAAGTAAATGTTGACGAAGTCAATGTTTACAAAATAGCACTGAAAGATAATGTCACTTCACCAATAAATACTAGGACGATATGGCATTCAATGCAATAAATCAATACTTGACCTAATTAATGCCTTTAACTACCATTCAATTGCTCATAAAGTAAAACGTTGCTGCATTAAGATGTAATAACCAAGGATGACGTCAGCAACTTAGGTTTAGTAGGGTTCGCTAGAGTTAGGGTTAGTGTAGTTAGGGTTTCAATTCAAAAGCTTTGAGAGAGTTTAGATCAAGATCTACTTCAACGTTTGAGGTCTTAGATCAGTGCCTTAGGGTTTAATGGAGTCATAAGTGAAGGACGCACAGGTTGAAGGAGGCAAGATTTCAAGGACTAGAGGGAAAAGTTTTGAAGTGTTGCTAAAGCAGGGCCTCAAAATCGGAACCCTAGGGGAGAGAGGCTCACTCCGGTGTTGCTAAAGCAAGGCCTCGTGCTCTCTCCTCCTTCTCGGCAAACGACTAGCTCAATAATAACAAAATATAACCAAAACAAGAGGGTTTGATGAGGGAGGTGTTGCTAAAGCAAGGCCTTTCAGCAAACCCTAGAAAGAGTACGGCCCTAGTGTAGTAGGCCTAGGCTAGGGACGTCTCACTCTTCTTGGCTTCAGAACAGTACGGCTAGCAATAGGGAGAGGAAATCGGAGTGTAGCTAAGGCTAGGCTCTTTCTTTCCTCAACAATGGCTTAAGGTTTCTCTATCAGGGGACATGAGACAATGACCTACTTGTGTGCTTGTCCCCTAGGGTTTTGATTCAACAAAATTCATAAACATATGCAAGAAATTAGACTACAACCATTCATTCAAGAAGTTTTGCAGAAAAATACTTACAATTCATCAAGAAATAACCATGCAAACCCTAGTTGTAACACCTTCCTTCAAGAGAAACACCATAAATGCCAAAAATCTCTTCCTTCAACAAGTGCACATCACTTAATTCAACCAAAGACCGAAGATAGGGCGCAAAAATCAGACCTCACCAATGAGTGAGTAAGTTGTGATGATAAAATGAGGATCAAAATCCTCAATATATACTGTATCAATGACCTAATTTTACTTTTTAGGTCATAAAAAGGCCAATAAGGCCATAATGTCAAAATCAGACTGTTTTTACATTAAATGCTAAGTAAAAACCCTAATTAAGCAGAAAAGAGAGTAAAATCCCCTTCAAGGGAGGCGCTAGCCCTTTCTAGGGAAAATGAGACATCCAAGAGCAAAACGCTAGCCCCCTAGGGGCCTCTCCAACATGCCACACGTGCCACTGCTGCCCAGTCTGCCTCCAAAAGCATCCATGAAGCTGGATGACGTCATGGTGAAGATGGGGACGTCCTAAGCCTTCCAAGGCTAGCGTTCCACTGAAAAGGAGTCATTCCCCCTAGGTCTAGTCCTGCCGGAGTGTCTCTGGTGGAACGTCCTCTTCCTCTCAGGTGCAAAACCCTTGATCAAGCTCTGTCTTGTCTCTGCCCCTTGATGGGGTCTCAGCATCCATCTGGTGGGCTCTTCAGCCCCATGGAGGTCCAAACTGGTCATCTCCCCATGTGTACCGGTCCAAATGGTACTTGTCCGTCGGGCATGGTCCTGCACATCAAAAGCTACGCCCTCCATGGGCTCATCAGTCACAGGGATCATAGTAATGTCAATCACATCTCATCTTCAATATTATTAAACATATGCATAAAACCCCTAATACATCAGTCAATGGCTCAAAGACATTACAAAAATCTGCAATACAAAATTGGAGAAAAGGACAAGGCGTCCTATTGGGCTAGTGTCCACAAGAAAAGGAGAGTTTCCAGAAAGATCTCATCCAAGTCATGTAAGTGAGGTGATGTGGTTAGGGGATGTCCAAACATGTGGGTGCAGTGAGGGCCAAGGATGCATAAGTGTTACCTGTGGGTGCCTTTGTAGAAGGCCAACTGTACCTGTCATGGATGCATTTTTTCCAAGCCCATTCTTGCCTTTATTCTTTTTATTCTTGTTTTATTCTTTTATTTGCTTTTTTTGTTCAAGAACTAACCAGGGGACACTGCCTTGGCATGGTGACTAGAGTTGACAGCGTTACCCACAAGTACTTTCACAGAGATGAGAAGGTTGGCTCGTGATGAGACCCCCTTTCCTTTGGCCATGCAACCAAAGGTCACTGCCCTGGCGTGGTAACCAGACGGTGGCAATGTCATACTGTTAGGTACCCATGGACCTAATAGGCTAGCTCGTGATGAGACCCCCTATCCTCTGACTAGGTCTTGTTTTGTTATTTTCCGGGTCCCTCTTGTTTCTTGCTGAGAGGCTTTTTACTGCCTTCTCGGGGATCCCTGGGTGAAGCATCTCGAGGTTTTATTTCTAGGCTTTTGTCTTTTACCAGTTGCTTTTACCTTCTAGGCCTTTAGCCCCTTCTTCCCACGAGATAAGGTGCAATCCTGCAAATAGGTCAACCCAGTGCCTGGACAAGGGGAATGGGATAAATGAGCGGGAGATAAGATGAAACAGTGATGCTATGATGGGAGCGGACGATGGCTTTTCAGAAACCCCCCCAGTGGCAAACCAAGACCTATGGGCAAAGGCTTTCTAGGGCACCCTGTCAATTTCCCCAAGCATGGTCAAGTGGGCTAATGTAAGATCCAAGCAGTTGTTAGAGATAAAAGGAATCAGATGCATATATTTAAAGGTTTCAATGATCAAAAGTGACACATACCATGATACCTGGACCAATTACCTCATGGAGCAAGAACCTCTTCTGATACAGAATCAAGCCGATGGTGATGGATGTTGTTGCTGCTGATAAGGCAAAAGATGATGAATAAAGAAAAGGGAGGGCCTCCAGGGCCATGCTCAGGTCAATCCTGCTCTTGGTACTCCATGTCTAGGACCTGTGGGCCTCGAGACATGATCTCCTAGTTATCCCTAAAAAGTGGGGATAACGAAGCCAAAAAACATAGGAAAAGTCACTTAAGCCTAAGTCAACGGAGAAATAGAACGAAAAGGTGTTAAGAGGGGACTTAATTAATTAATTACTCAACTTAGGAGGACAAGTGCCTAGCTTAAGTGAGGTCAATGGTGAGTTAGATTGGGAAAAGTATAAAGGGAGGAATTCGACCTAATTCCTCATTATGTTATGTTATAATTTGATGTTGAGAGTTCCCAGGGGAGGAGGAGATTCGACTTCTATTGTTTTGTGGATTTCTGAAGGAAACCACCACCATTGATCGGTTTTGGTGTTGAAAGACACACCCTAGCCCATCGGAGATACCATCCAGGTATTTCACCGTGCGATTCAGGAGTATCCAATTTGCAGTGTTGCGCAGCTCAGCTAGTGAGGACGCAAGGTCAGATAGAGGGTTTGGGTAACTGCATGAGATCAGAGCTCGGATTGCAGATTCCTTCCGACCCAGTTGAGATCCAGCCAGGGCGCATAGATTGAGCCACCTATCATCAGATTCTGACGATGGAATCCTTTAGAGCACAACATTCAGCCATCCAAGGCGCAGCTCTTTTGGAAGGACAGTTGGGGTTATAGACATAGCATCAGAGAAGATCTGCGGAAACCCTACCGACCCAATTCCGCATTTGCCTGGACGAACATTTTGAGTCATATAGAAGTCGATTCCGTTGGTGGAATCATTTGGGCGCATCCAAAGAGCCCAGGAGGTGCGCAGACCCCCAGGGGATGAGATCCGGAGCATCAGAGGACATATCTTCCATCCGACAGACACCAGGATCAGCCTAGAGGCTAGGGCGCTTCTATTGAGACAGTTTCCAGCTCATTCCGACGGTTATAGCCTTCTCGACAAGTTTTCCAGTTTGTAGTGGTTACCGTGCTTCTCCGGAATCGTCAATTTTGTCGATTATCCGTGCATGCATCAGATCCGCCTTCATCTTCTGGTCACGGGTATTTTATGTTATTTGCTTGTATACCAGTGACGATCCATAAGATTTAACTGATGACTATTCTCTATATTTTCAGTATTTCATTGTATTTCCCTGCTTAAATCTCATAATACATATTATTGGGCAGTTGTTGTTCCTTATTTCCGCATGCATCATATATATACTGTTTAAACCATAATGTATAACATGCACATGCGACAATCACAAAACATCTCAAGCACATAACCAAAACGCATCCAGAAACCCCCAGAGTATCAGATCTGTGAGACAGAGTACTAGATCAGCAGTAGATATCCAGATCAGTTGGATCAGGGATATTTCAGCAAATGCTTCAAGAAAATCAGCCTCTTCACAAGATCTAGTAGGTGAAGGCTTTTAAAGCTAGGACAATAACATGTGCTAGTCTTCCTAGGGTTTAAACAAGCAACTTCAAAATCTCAATGTAAATGCAAGATAAAAATGACTATAACCATTCAATTAAGAAGAATTTGCAGAAATTTCACCTACATACATCAAGAATCATCAAGTAAAACCCTAGTTGAACACATCCACCAAGAAACTTGCCAAAATACTCCAAATTTAGCCTTCCTCAACAAGTGCGCTTGAAATTTCAGCCAAGAAACCCTAGATAGGGCGCAAATTTCAGTCCTCACAAGTGTGAGTGAAAGATGATAAATAATACAAGGGTTAAGACCCTTATTTATACAATATCAATGACCAGAATTAGGTCAAAAAGGCCGACATGGCCAGTTACACATAATATCCAGTTTTTACATTAAATGTCATAATAAAACCCTAAATCAAGCTGTAAAGATGACGTCATGCCCCTTTAGGGTGACGTTAGGCCCTTTTAGGGCAACATTGGCCTCCTGGAGCAAAATGTTAGGCCTCCTTGGGCCTTAGGATCCTGCTACACATGCCACTTGGCACACAACTACCTCCAAAGTATCCAAAACGTTGGGTGACGTCATGGGCCTTCCAAGGCCTACATTATGGTGAAAAGGGAAAGACCCCCCTGGGTCCAGGCCTGCCAGGCTATCCTTGGTGGAACGTCCTCCTCTTTCTCTGGTGCAAACCCTTGATCTATCTCTGCCCCTGGCCGGGGTCTCAGCATCCATCTAGTGGGATTTTAGCCCCATGGAGGTCCGAACTAATCATCTCCCCATGTGTACCTGTCCATCGGGTGTGACCCTGCAACATCAACAAATACGCCCTCCATGGGCTCATAAGTCACAGGGATCATAGCAATGTCAATCACATTTAATCATCAAGATATTTAAACATGTGGGAAAGACCCCCCTGGGTCCAGGCCTGCCAGGCTATCCTTGGTGGAACGTCCTCCTCTCTCTCTGGTGCAAACCCTTGATCTATCTCTGCCCCTGGCTGGGGTCTCAGCATCCATCTAGTGGGATTTTAGCCCCATGGAGGTCCAAACTAATCATCTCCCCATGTGTACCTGTCCATCAGGTGTGACCCTACAACATCAACAAATACGCCCTCCATGGGCTCATAAGTCACAGGGATCATAGCAATGTCAATCACATCTAATCATCAAGATATTTAAACATGTGCATGAAACCCCCTTTACTCGGACAAGTGCTCAAAGACATTATGTTATTCTACAAGCCAAGTTTGGAGGGGATGCTAGGATGTTCTATTGGGCTAATGCTCATTGGATGTGGGATGTTCTCGAGTGAAGTCAAATCCAGGCCATGTAAGTGGATGAGGTGGTAGGGGATGTTTGAGCAATGGGTGCAGTGATAACAGGGAAATGTATGACTTACCTGTGGGTGCCTCTGAAGAGGGTGAGTTGCACCTTGTCATGGATGCAAATGTTTCCAAGCCCATTCATGCCTTTATCTTTTATTCTTATTTTTTTTCTTTCAAGAGGCTAGTTAGGGGACACTGCCCTCGCGTGGTGACCAGTGGTGACAATGTTACCCACAAGCATTTCACGGAAATGAGAAGGTTGCCTCGTGATGAGACCCCCTTTCTCTTGGCTTTGATACCATGTTAATGTTTATTCCATTATTATAGTTCTTTGCATTTCAATAAATAAGAGCAACATAAGAACAAGATCTTTGAGAAATACACATTCACAAGAGACACAACATTTATCCTAGGAAACCCTCTAGTGGAAGAAAACCCAGCAAAAACTTCCTTATCATAAATTACCAATACAATGTCAAGAGATAACTCAAACCAATACAGAAAGTCCTTTCCAAAAGATGCGCCACTCTTCTCCCTCTCTCCCTTGCCGCTAATAGATCAAAACTTGTCTCTCAAACTGAGCAAGTGAGTTGTGATCAAATGAGGCGCTAGCCTACTGTATTTTTACAAGTTCTGACACGTGTGAAGTGTCTCTTCACTGGCAGGGCCAACTTCTCAATCTGGGTGGGTAAACCCACCTTTATTATATTTCTGGGTCTCTTAATTAACTGCTGGGGCCGATTTCTTATTCTGCCTATTATAATTGTCTGTTGACCAATCCGCAAAAGGGGATTTGGTCCTAATACAATTACCGACATGATTAATCCACAATGGGGATTAATACTATGAATAAAATAACAATAATAATAAGAATACTCTTTGCAGTTACATTATTTCAACATATTCTTTGGGCACTCGTGCTCCCAATGTTCATCGACACAGGGTAGACTGTGAATTTTCAAAAACCCAACAAAATGAACCAATATTTCCAACAATATTTCACTCAGAAATTATTTCCTCTGTTTAATTTAAATTTTTGAAATTGTTCTTTTTGTTAAATTTGGCAGAGTCTATAGTCATTCTCCAATGAGAGGCCATATGAGCCACCCTGAGGCTAGCCAGGGAGATTTGGAGAATCAACCAGTCTTGTGAGGTATTGACAAAAGCCTGGGGGAACGCACAACCTCTGAGAGTCAAACCAAAAGTCAGGACGGACGACAAACTACATGATCTTTGTTGATGATTGCAACGTCCTGAGACATCCTCCAAGATATGTTCTCCTCTGAGACTGAGTTGAGTCGACCTGAGAGGGAACCCAGTGTTGGGCATACCCACGTGATGGGGCATCGTTCTCCTCTGTGTGAGAGTTGAGTCGTTCCCCAATGGTTGGGGCATCGTTCTCCTCTAGAGAGTTGAGTCGTCCCCCAGTGGTTGGGTGTGCCCATGTGATGGGTGTATTGTTCTCCTTTGTGAGAGTGTTGAGACGATGTGGTACTCCAGATGATTATGTTGAGTATGACGTCCCTGTGGCTGAACACAGATGGACGTGTCCCTAGTGGCTGAGCACTAGTGGACGTGTGGATCCCTTGTTATATAGTCTAAGTGTACGATTTACTTGTAACCCTAATTATGATGTAAAGGGTACAAGTCGGCCCCACCATGTAAAGATAATTAATATTGTAATTATTAATTATATTTATTATATTATTAAGTTGTACAGGTCGGCCCTATTGTGCCAATGGACACATCATTTGATGTGATAAGTTTTGTATAAATAAAGGTGAATCCCCATTGAGGATTACACACTTATCATTGTGTCATCTCATGATTTTAGAAGTTGAGGTCTGAAATTTTGAGAACTGCAGCTCACACTTTTGTAAGAGCTAGCTTTCTCAGTCATAGAAGCAACCTTTTGTGTGCTAGGTTTGGTGGTGGATGGGGGATCTTCTCTTGAGAATATAGCAAAGGATTGTTGGGTTTTCTTCCCTCGTGTAGAAGGGTTTCCCATGATATTTCTTGTGTTCTTGTGCATGGTTATTCTTCTTGTGATCTTGGTTTACTGCAGCTAGTTATTGTTGCCGAGTCATTGTGTATGGTTCAAGTAATGCTAAACAGAAAATGAAATAAACCTCATGCTTGAGCTAAAACTTAACATGGTATCAGAGCGGGTCCTGAAGATGACCGTTGCACAAGTAAAAGGAAGGCCGTGGGAAGGTAAGGGATGCTGAATCACTGCTGTAGGTGTAAGGGAAAGAGGGTCGGACCTCCCTTTAAATTTCTGTGGGAAAGGTTGAGGCTGGACCTCTCTTAAAATCCGTGGTTAGTTAAGGCTGGCCGCAGACCTGGCCGAGCCCTGTTTAAAGCGGATAAACATCATGGAGAGGCCCCTCTAGGCTTCCGTAGAAGGTTCCAAACAACAACCTTAACACAGACCTAACAGACCCCTTAAACCGCAGACCTAATTCAATTTCAGACCGAATTTTTGTGGAAAGTTTGAGGCTGGTTTGAAGCATGTTTTGAAGGCAATTTCTGAGGTATAAGGGGCAGAGTCTGTGGCATGGAGTAAGGCTAAACTTCAGGCCTGTTGTAGCCAATTTCCCAGCAGCATTTTGTGCTTATTGTGGTCAACCTCAAAGCAACCTTCAGCGTGAATTCCAGGCTTGGTTTCCAACTATCTTGTGTACAGATCTGATTGAGGAAAGATAGCAGCAGGGTTATTTCAGGGGTATTTTAGACAGTCATATAACTCAGTAAAGGAGCAGATTGAAGATCTTGTTAGGGTTCAGTTTTGGCACCAGGAAGATAACTCAGCAAAGATGCTAAGAAGGTGATCCAGTGAAGATATAAGGCAGCGAAAATCTGAGAGATGAAAGGCTGTTCTGAGGCAGCGAACTTCCGAGGCAAGTTAGGCCTATCTTGAGGCCTATTTTGAGGCAGTGAAAAAGCATCTTCTGTGGCAGCTAAAAAGTACATTTCTGAGGCAGCAAATTTCTGATATGTATCAAAATATGTCAACGGCCTTGTGGACCTATCTGTTGAAGGGATAGGCCAGAATTACTGCACATACCAATCTGTTGGTATTTCATCTTTTGATAACCTATACTCCAGAGCACTTAGCATATAACTAGGTTCTATTCCAGTTTGCCAATAGGTGTGCTCCAAAGTGAGATGAGAAGATACGAGGCCAAGTGAGCTATGAAGATGATGTGATAGATGACACATTTGCAAAATTATCAAACATCAAGTACTGTCCAAATAATGAAAGCTTGAAGACAGTTGATGTGAGAGCTAGTAATGTGCAAAGAAAACAACATTAGCCACCTCAAGAGAGGTCAAGGAATGCAAGCAAGAATGATGAGGAGGTCTTCTCTATCTCAGCTTTATCAAGAGGACCGAAATCAAGATTGAGCATAATTGCAGACTAAGGTAAGTCTTGTACTACATTCCTTATTAAATTTCATTACTCTGTAGTTGCGTGCATTTTGATAATGAAGGGTATTATCCCTGGTGTGGGAGCCGTCATGGCTTGGACCATTATCCCTAGTATGGGAGGTCATCTTGGTTATTATCCTAGTACGAGAGACCAACAAAGTTCTATAGAAGCAGTAGAGGACCTGAGAAGACATGGGATGTCTCCAGGTTAACAAACACCGGAAAAAGAAGATGTCTATCCTTCAGACTTCAGAGGGAGCCACTTGACTTAGAGGGAGTCAAACTATTTAAGAAGAAGGAAGAGACAGTACCTTCTCCCCCTTCAACAGTTCAGAGGGAGACAACCATTGTTCTAGTCAATCCAGTTGATCCAGTTGATTCAGTTGATATTCCCAGAGACATTGCAGTAGGCCATAAAAGGCCTGTCTGGGCTCGACAAACTCTGTAAGAGGCAGAGGGACATGCAGCTCCTCGAGGCACATTCCGAGAGAGCAAGAAACCAAAGAGATTTTCGAGCTATGTTTCAGCCATGAGCCACATCATTGATACTGAGCCTTCTTGTCATGGAGAAGCAACAGGTCAACAGGTATGGCAAGATGCCATGACAAGAAGAGTATCAATCCATCATGAAGAATGATGTATGGGATATTGTTGAGAGACTAGAAGAGAAGTCTGTAGTGACTTCCAAGTGGATCTATAAGATCAAGCATGTAGCTGATGGAAGTGTCGAGAAATACAAAGCGAGATTTGTAGCCAAAGGATTCTCACAGGTGGAGGGAATTGATTATGAGGAGACATTTGCTCCAGTAGCTCGATACACTTCCATTTGTACTATCATTGCACTAGCTACATCTATGGGTTGGAAACTACATCAGATGGATGTAAAGACAACCTTTCTCAATGGTGAGATTTAAGAAGCAGTTTACATCGAGCAGCCAGAGAGATTCGTGATACATGACCGAGACAGACTCACTAGATAGCAGCGAAGCATATATTGAGATATCTACGAGACATAGTTGGATATGGCCTGAGATATGCCTCCAATGTAGACATGAGATTGCAGGGATATGCCGATGCAGATTGGGCAGGCAACGCAGTGAACCGGAAGAGCACATCCGGTTGTTGTTTTACCTTGGGGTCTTCCATGGTTTCCTGGTGCAGCAGGAAACAAATCTCTGTGGCTTTGAGTATCACAGAAGCAGAGTATATAGCGTTGAGTGTGGCAGTACGCGAAGTTGTGTGGCTTCGCAAGCTCTTAACAGATTTATTTGATCATGAGATGGATTCTACCATTATTCATTGTGATAACTAGAGCTGTGTGAAGCTCTCTGAGAATCTTGTGTTTCATGATAAATCGAAACACATTGAGATAAAATATCATTATATCAGAGACATGGTGTAGAGGAAAGTAGTACACGTGCAATACCTTCCTACACATGAGTAGATTGCAGATATCTTCACCAAACCGCTTGCCAGGACGAAGTTCGAGTACTTTCGTGAGAGACTTGGCCTGACGGAGAATGCCTCCCTAGCTGAGAGGGAGTGTTGATGATTGCAGTGTCGTGAGACATCCTCCAAGATATGTTCTCCTCTGAGATTGAGTTGAGTCGACTTGAGAGGGAGCCCAGTGTTGGGCATACCCACGTGATGGGGCATCGTTCTCCTCTGTGTGAGAGTTGAGTTGTCCCTCGGTGGTTGGGTGTGCCCATGTGATGGGTGTATCGTTCTCCTCTGTGAGAGAGTTGAGACAATGTGGTACACCAGATGATTCTGTTGAGTATGACGTCCCTGTGGCTGAGCACAGGTGGACGTGTCCCTAGTGGCTGAGCACTAGTGGACGTGTGGATCCCTTGCTATATTGTCTAAGTGTAAGATTTACTTGTAACCCTAGTTATGATGTAAAGGGTACAAGTCGGCCCCACCATGTAAAGATAATTAATATTGTAATTATTAATTATATTTATTATATTATTAAGTTGTACAGGTCGGCCCTATTGTGCCAATAGACACATCATTTGATGTGATAAGTTTTGTATAAATAAAGGTGAATCCCCATTGAGGATTACACACTTATCATTGTGTCATCTCATGATTTCAGAAGTTGAGGTCTGAAATTATGAGAATTGCAGCTCACACTTTTCTAAGAGCTAGCTTTCTCAGTCATAGAAACACCCTTTTGTGTGCTAGGTTTGGTGGTGGATGGGGGATCTTCTCTATAATATAGCAAATGATTGTTGGGTTTTCTTCCCTTGTGTAGAAGGGTTTCCCATGATATTTCTTGTGTTCTTGTGCATGGTTATTCTTCTTGTGATCTTGGTTTACTGCAGCTAGTTATTGTTGCTGCAGTCATTGTGTATGGTTCAAGTAATGCTAAACAAAAAATGAAATAAACCTCATGCTTGAGCCAAAACTTAACAATCTTGTGAGTCAAGCCAAGGCAAAGGTAGAAGCCTTGTAAGTCTAAGACAAAAGTCAAGATGTAAGTCTAATGCAAAAGTCAAGGGGAACGTACAATCTCAAAAGTCAAGGGGAACGTACAACCTCTGTGAGCATAGATAGTCTAGTGCAAAAGTCAGGGGGAATGTACAACCTCTGTGAGCATAGACAGACTAGTGCAAAAGACATGGGGAACGTACAACCTCTGTGAGCCTAGTCAAGCCTTGTGAGCCATGAGCAAAAGTCAAGGCATCTAGCAAAAGTTAGGTTGAACATAAAATTCCTATGAGCTAGAAACAAACAATCTTCCTGATATTGCAAATGATGTAAATGTATTGATCTAGTGCGTTGGCACATGTAACACCATCCACCATGAAGAAATTCGAATTGCCATGTATAAGAGTCAAGTTGAATGAGTTGTTAAACTCAAATTGTAAAAGGTCATGTTGTAAAAGTCGAGTTGCATAAAGTTGCATAAGTTGCATAGTTGCATAAAGTTGCATAATTGCATGTTGCATGCATGACATGCACATGTGCATGCTGAGTAGTTCACATGCATGTCCTATCAAGGTCGAGTCAATTGTTGAGTTGGCATAACATGCAGTTCCATGTCAAGGGCGAGTCCTAACTGGAGTGTTAAAGTTCAGTTCTAAATCTGGTTGCTGAGTTAAGTTCAGTTGTAAACACATGCGATCACTTAGGCTATTTCGAGCCCTCTCCTTCAGCTCTCCATTCCTATATAAGCAGAGGTCGACCCTCCTTATTGTTATTGTGTTCTGTGAGGGTGTGAGTGCTTGTTTAATGTGTTGAAGCATATCAGTCCATATAGGCAGCGCATATCAGTCTACAGGACGCTGCTATAACAATTATATAGGCAGCGAATATCAGTCGAGAAAGGAAGCTGCTATAACTGTAATATAGACAACGCATATCAGTCTACAAGAGGCTACTATAACAGTCATATAGGTAGCGAATATCAGTCCAGAAAGGAAGCTGATATAACAATAATATAGACAATGCATATCAGTCTACAGGAGGCTGCTATAACAGTCAATATAAGTAGCAAATACCAGTACACTGGAGGCTGCTATATCAGTCCACAACAGGGCATTGTATCAGTCCATTTTAGGGCTGTGTATCAGTTCAATAACAGGCAGCAGTATCAGTCCATTAAAGCGTAGCATATCAGTCCAAAAAGGCAGCGAGTTACACCTTCAATGCTGGTCTGTAACAAGAGCTTATAACAACATAGTCTCTCAATAGTCTACAATCAGGTTAGAGTCATTGGCAAGCTTTTTAAGAGCAAAGTTTTCATGGTGGATATATTGTAAGTGGTCATACATTGTCTTTGCAATAAAGGAAGTTTGTTTGCTGGGGTTTTTCTCCCTGTATAGGGTTTCCCTAGGGTATATGCGTTGTGATCTTGCATGCTGGTAAATTCCCATGATTATTGCTGTTCTGATTTATGAATTATGTTAAGCTAAGTTAAAAGTACATTCAGAATTTAAAGAATTATTTACATTTTACAATCAAGCTCAAAATTTAACACTTTTGTGGCTACAACTTGGTTTCTTCACAAAATTATAAATGCACAGCAGAAAAATAAATCTGATCAACAATGAAGAATACAACAACAATCACAACCATGAGAGACAAATATTTTTGGGTAAATAACCCCGGGAAAAAAACCCAATATGGGAAAACCCGTTCTTCTGTTTGTGGATTTTTATTATGCAGCAGAAAGAATACATAGATCTCTTACAGTATAAATCGATTTCTCCTAATGACTGAGCAAAACCCAGTACAAACCCTCCCAACAAATCGTACGACCCTCTGTCAAATTAACAAGCCAAACACAGCTCTGAAAAACTCCTGCGTAAGCCTCTGTGTCACTGTACGACGACTCTGTAAATATGAAGTGTACGACCTCTGCAAAATGCTGAGATGAAGTCAATCCACTTGTGAAAAATCTCCTCCCTCCTCTCTGCAAACTTCCTCCAACAAACCCTTGAGCAATCTTCTTCTCTCTCTTGAAAATTGCCCTCTCTCAAGTGAATAATGCCCCCAACCATCAAGTCGAATTCTTTTTCTCCATTGAGCAAGTGAAAACCCTATCACCAAAATGATTAAGGGCTGAGATCAACCCTCATCCTCACAATGAGATGGATGGCCAAGATTGAAAGACCATCACTTAAATTATTTTCACTTTTAACTTTATAAAAAGTGCTCAATAAGTCAACATTAAAATATAACACATTTAAGTGACTTTTTCCTACGTAAACTTTAGGAAAGAGATTAATACATCAACTTGGCTAAGTTTCATTGTCCTCTACCATGATAGGAAGCCACACATGGAAGAAGACCTTCTGAGTTACTCTTCTCAACATAGACACCAAGGAACCTCTTCTGGCTCTATGACGTTGGTGGGGCCCAAGGTGCTTGGAACCTTTTGCTCAATTGGAGGCCTATGCTTCCAAGACTGATTTGGCCTTTGTGGTTGGCCCTTGTATGGGGGTTTTACCATCTATTATTGAATCCTCTTCAAGTTAGTAACTTTGTTCATCAACAAAGTCTGGTTTTGAGCAAGGCCATTTATAGCTTCTTCAATTTTCTGAGCCCATGGATTGCCTGTATATTGGGTTGTTTTAGCGCTATGCACGGTTCTAGGCTTAGTGTTAGGTTTAGCTCTAGGGGCATAAAAAGCTTCAATCTTGGAAGAAGAAAGATTTGCCTCAATCCAGGCAGCTTCTTCTTGGGCCTCTTCAAGGGTTTTCAAATGCTTGTCCTTAAGCATACACCCAAACTGTCTTGGGTAGGCATTGAGATAAAGGAAGGTGAGAGAAGCTGTCTTGGGGATAATCTCATCAGGAATTTGTCGAAGCAACTTCTCAAACCTAGCATCAAATTCTTTAATGGTCCTATTCTCTTTTTTTTTCATCTCACTAAGTTGCAAGAACAAGAGGTTAGGATCACCCTTAGCACCCCATCTTTTCATGAAAACTTTGTGAAAGTCTTCCCAAGTCTTGATGCCTTTATCTGGGAGGTTATTGTACCCTTTCCTAGCATCTTTGACAAAGGTAGCAAATAAGAGTCTTAGGACCACATCCTCCTCTTCATCCGTGACATGATGAAGTTGGAAACATGCCCAAAAGTTATCTAAGTGTTCTTCAATAGTAGTGGCATCATTACCAGAAAACTTAGGCAACCGCTTCTCAAACTTTGGAGGCATGTTATGAGGGTACCCTGGGATTGCAGACATATCTAAAGGCTTGAAGGCCTTGGTTGTCCATGGCTTTTGAGCCATTGGAGATGTTATAGTGCAAATTGTAGGTTGGGAAAAGGCCGACCCAACCACAAAGCAAGTGCTACAACTTGGCAATCCTACACCCAATTTCACCTCGATGTAGGTCCCGCACTTCAAGGGTGACTAGGTCACTCTAGGGACGCGATCCCGGTGACCCTAGGGTGATTGAGATGGAGATGGAGATGGAGATAAAAGGAAGTGAAGCCCCTATGGGTCAAGTCTAAGTGGGATGAAAGGTGGGAAGAGATGCCTTGTAAGTCAAGTAATTGTTGCCCCACATGCATAGTACTTCTCCGGATGATTGTACCTGCTCGAGACACAAGAAAAGACACTTTGCAATGATATATGTTAGTTGGATCAGCAAGTTAAGCTTGCTGTCCCTAATTTGCAGCAGTAAATGACAGTTTATATCATCAAATAAAACATCTAAATCAGCATACGAAGATCTAAACTAGTTAAGTAAATCAACATCAAGATTAACAATGAATATAGGCTGAAAGATGGCACTTAAGAAGCTAGAGAAGATGGCTATTGTAAACATGTGTTTTCTGCAGAAAATTGCAGGCTTATGGCTTTAGCATTCAATGGTATGCAGCAGCAAAATCAACCATGGAAAGGTGCCAAGAACTAGCCCAAAAGGTGCGCCCTAGTTAGTAGAGTAAGCGAGCAAAATTTAGGAGCTAGTCTAGGGTTAGTTTAGGAGTTATGACTAGTAGTTTATCTAGGTTAGATCAGCCCTAATGGCTATAGGTTAGGGTTTGTAACAACAAGCAAAGTAATGGGAGAGAGGGGATGCCCTAGTAGAGGAAGACTCCTCTCAATGAGGCAAATCAACTTCAAGCAAGAAACCTTTCAAAAGATCAAAATTGCATTTCCCAAGGCAATGATTTTATATCTCCAATGCAAAAAAGTATGACTAGTGCCTTTACTATTGGGTTAATGGAGTCAAATAAACAAAGTGCTAGAGAAGCTACCTCCTTGGGGGTGTAAGCCCTTTTACTTCCCAAGGCAAGTTTCTCTAGCCAGGGTGTAAGCTAAGAGGGTGTATGCCCTTATACTTCTCTTAGCAAACCCTAGTGTAATCAATGAGATGGAGCATAAAATGATGAAGACTATGGTGGGGGTGTATGCCCTTATACTTCCCACCTAGCTCCTAGCATAACAATACTTGACTTGAAAAAATGATAGCATAATTGTAAAAGACCATACCAAGATCAAGAGAAATGCCAAGATAATCCACCACAAGAGCTAGAAAACATCATCCAAGGCTAGCGCTAGACTTCTCCATCAACCATTTATCAATGTAGCCATAAACAAGTGCACAAGAGACAAAAAGAGTATAGCGAAAATTTCAGACCAAGTCCTCTCACAATGAGGGAGAGTTATGTTAAAATGAGATCTTATGATCTCTTATTTATACAAATGTCACCAAGGTGACTTGTCCACAAATTAAGGGGTAAACCACAAGATTAGGGGTCAACAACCCCAATCTTGCCCCCTTAACAAAGTAATATTAAACAATTCATTTAAAATTTCACTTTTTTGCACAAATAAAACCCTAATTTACAAGGACGTCATCCCTTTAGGGGACGCTTTGGCATTAGGAGGAAGTCGTTGGTGATGTAGGAGGGTAGTAAGGCTTCCCAAAGCCACGTGTCAAGCATCCAAATGTCTTCCTTCATGGTCAAAGCCTCAAAAACCTCAAAACGTCCAAGTGCCAATGCATATCATCTCACCACCATGCCTTAGCCCCCCAAACATGACGTCAAGCTCAAAAGAGGACATTTTTCCCCTCTTGGGCAAATCGTTTGGCAAGTGAGGGTTGGGCTATGACATCCAAGTCATCATCAAGGCCTTCCAATTCTGATCTTTCTCATCCGGTATGCGGGCCCCTTGCATCCAATCTGTGGGCTTGTAGCCCCATGGAAGCGCAAGCTAGGCTTGTTCTCCCAAAACTGTCCACCAACTAGGTCCTGCAAAGACAAATGAGCACTCCCTCCAAGGATCTCAAGTCATAACATCATGATAAGTGAATCCAATCAATAAATAAACCACCTAAGCATGTGCATCAAAGAGCACTATATCAAACAATTAAGTACTCAAAGACATTATGCGACTTGTCAAGCTTGAATATGGGAGGGCTGACGAGGTGACCTATTGGGTTGATCTTGCCCTAGGTCAAGGAGAGTTTCCAAGAGATCCCTCTCTAATCCATGTAAAGTGGAGGAAGTGGTTGGGGTCAAGACTCAATGGGCATAGGGCTCAGGACATACGAGGGGTCGTAGTGTCTCATTCATGGGTGCCTTTGTAGAGGGTGTGTGGTACCTTCGTCCACAATGCACTTTTTCCAAGCCCATCAATTGCCTTTTATCTTTCTTTGTTTATTTTCTTTCAATATAGCATAAGGAGAGGTTGAAGGTCAGTGCCCTGGCGTGGTGACCAGATGATGGCAATGTCACCCACAAACACCTATTGTAAATTAGAAGGTTGGCTCGTGATGAGACCCTCTTTCTCTTAGCCATGCAACTGAGAGCCATTACCCTGGTTTGGTGACTAGATGATGGTAATGTCATACCACTAGATATTCATGGACGTGATAAGTCGGCTCGTGATGAGACCTCCTATCCTTCAACTAACCTTTTAAGCATTCTTTATTATATTGTTGGTCCCCTTTACTCAAAGATAAGCGTTTCATTGCTTTCTTGGGTGATCCTTGGGTGAAGCGTCTAGAAGGTTTATACAAGGCTTTTATCTTTTACCCAACATCAACCCCTCTAGGCGTTCAACCCCTTCTTCCCATAGAATGAGGGACAATCCCTTCTTGGGTCAATACACTCTAAAATCCCAAGAGATAAGGAAATGGAGGGGAATAATGATGGAAAGTGGTAAGTATGGTCGGGAATGGTACGATGGCTCATTAAGGGAGTTCCCAGTAGCAAACCCATCCTCAAGGAAAACCACTTACTAGGGCACAATGTCAACCACCCAGGTGAAGCAGGGCAAAAGGCATAATGTCCAAGCATATATAATGAAATCTAGAGAAATCTAAGATACAACATACTCAAAAGGCTTAAATATTGAAATGATGCTCACCATAATACTCATTTGTACCTCATGGAGCAAGGCCCATTGCCTTCCGGAAGCCAGCTGGTGTGGTGGATGCCATCTACAAAACTATGACCATCTGTGGTGGTGAGTGGGTTTTCCATCTGTGCAAAAGGGTACTGCTGGTCATGTAGTCTCTCGACACTCCATATCTACAACCTAAGGGCCTCGAGACATGATCTCCTTAGTTATCCACAAAATGGGGATAACATCTGGCTCCTACTTGGGGACATGTGCTCGCCGCAGAGTGCATGAGAACCGCAACATCTCCTGGTAGACCTGTGCTTGCAAGGAAACATCAAACTGTCAAGTGAAGGATGTCCTACTCATCCTTGTTCTCATATGATCATGATCAAAACCAACTAAGCTAGAAAAAGAAAATTTTGACATTTTTTCAATAAATTCTAAACTAAGCATGAAATCAATATGCAAGTAGAGCAAAATGAAAACGAATTGCATCTAAACTAATATGAGCAATCAAGATGCAAATGAAGGAATCAAAATGACTTACCTACTCACTTGGGGCCTTGGGGCCCTGAAGATCACGTGCTAGATGATGTCAGGTGAAGTTATACTACCAATGCAACCATTTGATCATCTCATCAAAGTATCTCCCCCTGTGCTTAATCATATAATACAACAAAGATAAGTCAAGCACATAATAATCATGACTATGAACACACATATAATCGATCATGAAATACAACTCATGAAGATGGGAGGGAGGGAGGAAATTGTTAAATTTACATGCAGCAGCGAGAGCCATTCTCCTGGAGGATGGCTAAGACCCTAGACGAAATCTAGGGCACCCAGTGCACTCCTGGGATATGTGATCTGAGACATATATTGATAAAGACCCTAGGTTAGTAACCAGGGCCCCTGGTTTGTAACCAGGGTAACCATGCCTGGGGCATGGGAGTCTTGGTCTAGGACCAAGCATT
>ML792499.1:27878-45964 GCA_009831015.1 Picea engelmannii | reverse complement strand
TGCTTGTCAACACATACTTCGGCTTTGGAGCATGTCTTTTTTCGAGTGAAAAAACTCAGAAATTATTTAATCCTCTCACTAAGGCAAGAAGAAAAGATAATTAACAAGTAAAAAAAACACTCCGGAGTATGTGCCCACTCCCATATCAAGGGTGGCCAATAGCCTTTTACATTCTCTCATACTCAGAACACTTATTACAACAATGGAAATACGGAAAAAGGGGCCTTTTCAGGGCCTGCTGAATCATTGAATTCTGCACGTATGAGCACTGCTTGCTCATCCTTCGGCGGCTCTTCAGGAAATCCAGCTTGTGCAACCTGGTGGATAACAGTGCGCATTAAATTCCAAGAGACAAGAGAGATAGAGTGAACCTTTCTAGAATGCTCTCTCACAAATGTGAGTAGTTGTGACGATGAATAAATTTTTTGAGTGCCAACCTTATTTATATAAGGTAACGCTAGCAACTTTGTCCATATAATTGTGTAAAACAACAATGATCCATGCTAAAAGTTGGGTTGACCCCTCAAAATAGCTTCTACAACAACAAATCATGCAAAATGTTCATCATAAAACCACACGTGCGGTGATGTCATGCCTCCAAGAGGTGAAGGAGGGCCTCCCAAGGCCATGTGTCATCATCCAAGGTGCAAACAAGGTGGGAGAATGCCATGCCACCTCAAATCATCATGTGGTGTCCATGTGGCAAGCAAACCCCATCATCTCCATCAAACCTTAAGACATGACGTCATCATCAAAAGCTGAGTGCCCAAGGTGTAGAATGCAACATCCAAGGTGGAGAGGGGATGCATCTCATCTGTGCATGCTATCCAAGCCAAACCAAGTGCAACATCCTCCATCAAGTGGCTGGGTAAGGTGTGGGTGCACTGTCTAAAGTATGGGCTTCTTGCCCATAAGTGCGCCATCATGACCATATCTATCAAAATCAAGCCCATCTGTCCATCTTCGAATGTTCTGAAGATGTGAGAGCCTGTGTCTCAGTATGTCAAGCCATCCAATGACTCAACGCTCTGCATCACACATGCCATAACTTGTAAATAAATGCACAACGTCCTGGGTGAAAGTAGGGGACGTCCTTCAAAGAACCATGTCAAGGGCATCCAAATCAAATCAAACTATGGAATCAAGTAAAACCAATGTTCACAAGGTAGAAAACCCCTTTGATCATACAATCTAAGCTGATACTTAATATAAAAGCCACATAAATATTTCACATCAAGTATCCTCTTCAAATTTCACATTAGCTCAAGACTTTGTGTAAGTTGGCAAGTTTGAATATGGGAGGATCATCATTAGACCCTATTAGGTGTGCCAACCAAAACAGGAAAGAAAAGACCCAAGTAGAGGGATATATCCCAGGGGAAGAAGGAAGGAAAAAAACCCTTCAAGAGTAAGTATGATAGTGAAATGCGTTGGGCATACTTCATGGCTTATGGAGTCATTTGGTCCATTTCTATGAGCGCCTTTGTGGAGGGTGTGTTCACTCTTGAGTTACCACTTTCTAGGTGCTATGTTTTTCCATCTCCTTAATCTGCCTTTTTATTGTCCTTTTATTTATTTCCAAGTCCCTTTTATAAGGTTTCAAGCTTTAGCATTCATTGCTTTGGGACCGGGGTGAACGTAAAAATGATAGAGCTCAAGTATGGACTGGCTTTTGAGAGTCCTTGCTATTATCTCTTTCTTCCTTTAGCATCATTCTTTCTTCATTATCTTTTACTAGCAGCTGCAATCAACCTTTGGGCCTTTAGCCCCTTTTCTCATGAGAGAATAAGCCATGACCCATTACCGAAGTTTAGTACATTGGGACAAGCTCTAGGATGGTAAGTGTTAAGTATGGCTTGGAAATGGAACATTATCCTTGTGAGTGCCCCTCAGTAGTACCCCTTTTCCTTGGGGGTGACAACACGGGACTAGAGTACAAATGCTGGCCACCAAGGTGAAACAAGGAAGAAAACATAACTTCTTGAGCTTGTGATCCATTATCCAACTTCAACCAATGATTCTCATTCACATGCCTAGTATATCAAGCACAACACTCTGTAAGAAAGAAGGACTAATGAACCTCATGGTGACGTTGGCTTACCATCTCCCAAAGACTATGATTGAATGGATGTGACGAGCCTTGCTAATCAAAAGTGAAAGAGGCATTTGAGGGGGGTTGATGGGCTGCCATGGGTGGACATGCTGATCATCATCATCATCGAGATCATCGACTTCATTGTGGCCCATGAAACATGATCTCCTCTAGTTACCCCTAGGCATGGGGGGGTAACATTTGGCTCCAACATGGGGACATGTGCTCACTGTAGAGTGCATGTGAACCTCAACATTTCTGGTAGTTCAAGACCTGCAACATGCAACCACTTCTAAAAACACTACCACTTTAGTAATAAAGATGGTGGATATGATCCACTCGTGTTAGTATAAAATCATGCTAGAAAGAATTTTTTTTTGGCATTTTCATCAATATATCATTTTTTCTTTTCATAATATAAACATCAAACTAAGCTAACATGAATGCATGGTAAAGCAATAACAATAATAAGTAAAAGAAAACAATGCAAGCACACAACATGACCTACCTTACCTACCCTAAGCTTGATCTTCAAGAAGTCATGTCTCTTCCCCATAGTGGGGCTTGAGAAGGGATACACTTATGGGAGTGACAGTCTCCTTCCTGTTGATGATTGCAGCTTCATGAGACATTGTCCAGATCGTTCTCCTCTGGACTGAGTTGAGCCATCTGTGAGAAAGCCCATGCGATGGGTGTGTCATACTCCTCTGGACTGAGTTGAGACGACTTGAGATGGTCTCCTGTCAGACTCCTATGGACTTAATTGAGTCGACTTGAGATGGCTCTCCAGATGGTACTCCTATGGACTTAGTTGAGTTGATTTGTTGAGAGTGACGTCCCTGTGGTTGCGCACAGGTGGACGTGTCCCTAGTGGCTGAGCACTAGAGGATGTGAGAGATCCTTGCTATACTATCTAAGAGTAAGATTTATTGTGTAACCCTAATTGTGTAAAGGGTACAAGTCGACCCCACCATGTAAAGATAATTAATACTTGTGTAAAGATTAATTATATCATTGAGTTATAGAAGTCGGCCCTATTGTGCCAATAGACACATCATTTGATGTGCTAGGTCTTGTATATATAAGAGAGTAGATCCCCATTGTGGATCACTCTCTCACACTTCATTGTAACATTCTCTCAAGCTAGTTGTATGGCTAAGGTGTGCACTTCTCTTAGGCGCAAATTTCAAGGTCATAGAAGCACCCTCTTGTGTGCTCTAGGGTTTATGGTGTGGGGGATCTTCTCTTGAGTCTATAGCAAAAGATTGCTGGGATTTTCCCTTGATTGAGAAGGGTTTTCCCAGGATAACTTCTTGTGTTCCTGTGCATGGTTATTCTTCTGGTGATCTTGGTTACTGCAACTATTGTATATTGTATTGTTGCATTGTTTATGGTTCAAGTTCATGCTAAATTGAAAAGAAACTACATGTGCTTGAGCTAAGCATTAAAAATTCAACACTTCCCTCTAGCGTAGACATGTGATAGGAATCATCAACAAACTTCTTTCCAACCTTGTAAGGACCTTGCAATAGAACATGAAACTCCTTGTTCATATTTGGCTTGTCCTTCCTTTTGTCCCACATAAGTACTAGTTTCCCTTGTTGAAAATCTTCCTCTTTGGAATCATTCACCTCCTTTTCTTCTTGAGTATTTGTCTCTTGTTCCAAAGTGGGAGAATGGGACCCCATTAGGATAATTTCCCTTTGATCATCTTTATGCAACTTTGCTTCATTTCCCTTTTTCAAAATTGTAATGGAACCGATTTCCTTGTCTTTGTATTTGTCAAGTTGCTTTTGATAATCCTCCTTCTTAGGCCATACCACATCTAAGATCTCTTCTTCTTGAGGGAGGTTATCTAGGTCAATACCAAGAGGGGAATCTATAGGATCATCAAAATGGTTTTTCTCTAGGTATGATTTGAATTTGGAATCATATTCAGGAATTTCCACATGGGTCCTCTTCTTTGGTTGATTGTATAAGAGGGCGTTGGTGTCCTTTCCTATGGGAATGGTGGCATATGATAGATCCATTTGTAAAGTGCCACCCAATGTTGTAGCCCACTTCCTTGATAAAATCATTCCCCAAGTATTGGGCACATCAAGGACTACAACATCCAGCACAATGACTATCTTGGGATATCTTGCAAGGTGAACTAGTAAGTCCTCTATCAAACCATATACCCCGATTGCCTTAGAATCATTCCACAAACATTCCTGTAAGGTCTTGTGATATCCAACCCCAATTGCTTCATGACCTTCGATGTCATGACATTTGTAGATGCCCCAGAATCAAGCATACAATTGTTAATCCATGTGTTAGTCCATGTGTTATTTACCTTATTTCTCATGGAGGGAATCTTGATTATCTCTATGAGAGGTACAAGTATGTTAACCTTTGCCAATATGCCAGCCATGTCAATGTTCACGTCTATCTCATCATTTTTAGGCAATGTTGGCTTTAGGAGGCACCTTATCATTTGATGGTATAGGAGGTCTTGGTCGAGGAAATCTAGGATCATTAGGAGGCACTTGGGGCGCATTCTTTTGTCTAGCATAAACTTGTAACTCCTTCCAAAGTTTCTCTTTTGAATCTTCATCCATTTGACTTAGAATTTCCATTCTAGCTTTTCTAGCGGCCTCTTTCTTGCTTTCTTCTAGTTGTTCTTGGGTCACATTGAAGTATTCTTTAGAAGATAGTGTATAGACTGGTTCTAATGTGTCAAGAAAGTTCATATAATTGGGGCCCTCATCATTAGAATTATTCTTTGGGCACTCATGCTCCCAATGTGCATCTCCACAGGGTAGACACCAAGGAGCCTCATCCGGCTCTATGACATTGGTGGGGGCCAAGGTGCTAGGAACCTATTGCTCAATTGGAGGCCTAGGCTTCCAAGAATGATTTGCCCTTTGTGGTTGGCCCTTGTATGGGGGTTTTAACTTTTACCATCTATTGTTGAATCTACTCCAACTTAGTAACTTGTTCATCAACAAAGTCTGATTTTGAGCAAGGCCATTTAAAGTTTCTTCAATTTTCTGAGCCCATGTAGTGCCTATATCTTGGGTTCTTTCAACATTATGCACAGTTCTAGGCTTAGTACCAACTTTAGCTCCAGGGGCATAAAAATCTTCAATCTTGGAAGAAGTAAGATTTGCCTCAATGCAAGCAGCTTCTTCTTGGGCTTCTTCAAGGGTTTTCGGACGCTTGTCCTTAAGCATAAACCCAAACTATCCTGGGTAGGCCTTGAGATAAAGGAAGGTGAGAGAAGCTGTCTTGGGGCTAATCTCATCGGGAATTTGTCGAAGCAACTTCTCAACCTAGCATCAAATTCTTTAATGGTCTTATTCTTTTTCTTTTTCATCTCACAAAGTTGCAACAAAAAGAGGTTAGGATCAACCTTAGCACCCCATCTTTTCATGAAAATTTTGTGAAAGTCTTCCCAAGTCTTGATTCCTTTATTCGGGAGGTTATTGTACCATTTCCTAGCATCTTCGACAAAGGTAGCAAAGAAGAGTCTTAGGACTACATGCTCCTCTTCATTCGGGACGGGACTAAGTTGGAAACATGCCCAAAAGTTATCCAAGTGTTCTTCAACTATAGTGACATCATTTCAAGAAAACTTAGGCAACCACTTCTCAAACTTTGGAGGCATGTTATGAGGGTACGCTGGGATTGCAGCCATACCTAAAGGCTTGAAGGCCTTGGTCGTCTATGGCTTTTGAGCCATTGGAGATAAAGGAAGTCTTCCACCAAATAAAGACTTGACAACATGAGAGTTGTGTGGAGGTTTCCTTCTATAGGCCTTGGTAGGGTGAGTAAATCCCCTATTAGGCCTCGGGTTAGTGTTCTCGACACTTGAGCTTTGTGGAGTCACCAAATGATCTCTCTAGGGGAGGATCATCAAGAGGCAAAGGAAGTGATTCTTCCTTCAGTGGATTCGCCAGGTAAGCTTGTAAGAATAGGCTTTGGGGTAAGCTTACAAAATAGAGTTTGTAGGAATCCTCCCCGGCAAGGGAGCCAAAATGTTATCACAAGATTTGTACTTGTGCAAAGTCCCCACAAGATACCGATCTTGTGTAACAATTGGAGGTATCTACCACTATCACCTAAGTAGATACTTCCCTCTTTTTAGTGAAGGAAAGTAGTCCTGCACAAGGGAGGCTTCCCTAGTGACTTCTAGGGATCAAATAGCAAGATTAGCCAAGCCTACAACCCCCTATCTTGGTTAGTTAGATGGGCAAGCTAGGTCTAGAAAAGGTGAAGGGTCAAATTGGTTAGAACGAGATAATTGAGCAACTTGTACGAGACAATAAACTCTTCAATGCATAAAATCATCAATTGCGAGGTTATATAGCTATTAGCATATCAATAACCTTTAGACACTAGATGACAAGTAAAACCTATTGCTGTTGTAAATTTGCAGCAGTCAACCAGTTTATATCAGCAGTGAAAGATTTATAACAAGAAGAAAAACAATCCAGAAAATTAGCAATTTACTCTCTAAATTTAGCTTGCAACGAAGAGAACAATATCCAATTGCTAAATAATTTTCTGGGCAAGTTTTGCCACAAGATTGAGTAAATTTGCAAAAATAGACTGCAGCCCTAATGGCTGTACCATACAATTTATAACAGCAGGAATTAAACTAATGATTATACAAGAGTATAGTTAGCTTGCAAATGATGTCATAAATTCAAATTAAGAGTGTTTTGAGAAAGAAAGTGTTTAAATTTAACTAGGGTTTCAACAATCACTTGCAATCAACTAGACTAGTGTCGTTTGTCTTTCTTGGGCAATGAAGACAAGCCATGAAAATTGCCAGGTGTAAGAGGTGAGAAGATCAAGTTAGGGCATACAGCCTCATAAACCCTAGCTTCAACTTCTTAAAACAAACCCTAGGGCATATAGCGTCATAAAGTCTAGCTTCAACTTTTTAAAACAAACCCTAGGGCATATAGCCTCATAAACCCTAGGTGCCATTTTTCTTCTAACCTGTAGCAACAAGATTTTATTGAACTAGGTCAAGTCCTATGGTGATAAAACCTCTAAATCCCTAGGACTTAAACTAGCGAAGACAAGAATCCCAGGGTATAAAGCCTCTTAAGCCCTAGGATAATGTCTTAATGCTTCAACAATTAATGACAATTGAAAGTAGGGAGGGGAATAAAGCCTCTTAAGCCCTCCTAGGGTTTCAAGCATACAAGGTACATGCAACAATTAAGCCTCTAAAAGAGCATTTACCAAAATATACCACACAAATAAGAAACTTGAACAAAGAAGACTTACTAGGCCAAGTGCATGCATGAGGAAACCGTAATTCACCATCCAACCATCAACAAGAGATAAAGCATCCAAGAAAACCTTCCTTCAAGTGCTAGGCACTAGATTCCAAGAGACAAGAGAGATAGAGCGAACCTTTCTAGAGTGCTCTCTCACAAATGTGAGGAGTCGTGATGATGATTGAATGTTTTGAGTGCTAGCCTTATTTATATAAGGTAACCCTAGCACTTTTGTGCACATAATTGAGTAAAACAACAATGATCCATGCTAAAAGTGGAGTCGCCCCTCAAAATAGCCTCTACAACAACAAATCTTGCAAAACGGTCATGACAAAGCCACATGTGTGTTGACGTCAAGCCTCCCAAGGCCACGCGTCATCATCCAAGGTGCAAGCAAGGTGGGAGAATGCCATGCCACCTCAAATCATCATCTGGTGTCCATGTTGCAGGAAAACCCCCATCATCTCCATCAAACCCTAACACATGACATCAGCATCAAAAGCCCAATGTCCAAGGTGTAGAGTGCAACATCCAAGGTGGAGAGGGGATGCATCTCATCTCTGCATGTTGTCCAATCGAAACCAAGTACAATGCCCTCCATCAAGTGGCTGGGTAAGGTGTGGGTGCACTGTCCAAAGTATGCGCTTCCTGCCCATAAGTGTGGCATCATGACCTTATCTATCAAATCAAGCCCATCTATTCATCATCCAAGGTTCTGAAGATGTGAGAGCCTGTGTATGAGTATGTCAAGCCATCTAATGACTCAATGCTTTGCATCACACGTTCCATAGCATGTAAACAGATGCACAATGTCTTGGGTGAAAGCACGGGATGTCCTTCAAAAACCATGTCAGGGACATCCAAATCAAATCAAAGTATGAAATCAAGTAAAACCAATGTTCACAAGGTATAAAACCCCTTCGATCATACAAAGTAAGCTGATACTGAAGATAAAAGCCACATAAACAGTTCACATCAAGTATCCACTTCAAGTTTCGCATTAGCTCAAGACTTTATGTAAGTTGGCAAGTTTGAATATGGGAGGACCATCATCAAACCCTATTAGGTGTGCCAACCAAAGCAGGAAAGAAAAGACCCAAGTAGAGGGATATGTCTCGGGGGAAGCAAGAAAGAAAAGAATCCTTCAAGAGTAAGTATGATAGTGAAACCTTCATGGCTTATGGAGTCATTTGGTCCATTTCTATGATCGCCTTTGTGGAGGGTGCGCTTGCTCTTGAGTTATCAATTTCTAGGCGCTATGTTTTTTTAATCCCTTAATCTGCCTTTTCTATTGTCCTTTTATTTTATAAGGTTTCAAGCTTTAGCATTCATTGCTTTGGGACTGGGGCGAACGTGAAAAGGGTAGAGCTCAAGTATGGACCGACTTTTGAGAGTCCTTGCTATTATCTCTTTCTTCCTTTAGCATCTTTCTTTCTTCAATGTTTTTTACTAGCAGTTGTAATCAACCTCTGGGCCTTTAGCCCCTCTTCTCTTGAGAGAATGAACCATGACCCATTACCGAAGTTTAGTAAACTGTGACAGGCTCCAGGATGATAAGTGTTAAGTATGGCGAGAAATGGAACGTTACCCTTGTGAGGGCCCCCCAATAGTACCCTTTTTCCTTGGGGGTGACAACACGAGACTAGAGTACAAATGCTGGCCACTAAGGTGAAACAAGGAAACAAACATAACTTCTTGTGCTTATGATCCATTATCCAACTTCAAGCAATGATCCTCATTCACATGCCTAGTATATTAAGAACAACACTCAGTATGAAAGAAGGACTAATGTACCTCAAGGTGACGCTGGCTTACCATCTCCCAAAGAGTGTGCTTGATCGGATGTGATGAGCTTTGCTGATCAAAAGTGAAAGAGATATTTGAGGGATGCTGCTAGGCTGCCATGGGTGGACATGCTGATCGTCATCATCATTAGGATTACTGTCTTTATTGTGGGCCATGAGACATGATATCCTCTATTTACCCCTAGGCATGGGGGGGTAACAGGAATGATCGACAAATTCTAAAACCTGCAATGAAAAGGAGAAAACAACACTTGATAAAGAGTGAGCAAGTGCACTAGAGCTGAACCACAGTTCCGCTTAGTAAGAGACCATAAGAGCACTATAGAGAGATAACCAAGCACAAAGATCACATCAACACAACAAGAGGGTGTAATAGTATATGGTGCCCATAGGCTTAAACACTTTCATAGAGAGAAATAGCTCACAATGATAGTTTACAAATGATACTTGAATGTGTATTTATACACATCCCAAGAAGTAGGCTGCCCTCTTTAGTAAGGGTTATGGGTGTTAAAATTCTTCTTAAACAGTTAAGCGTGTTAGTATTCTTTAAATGTAAAGCATTAAAACAATAACCATAACAGTAAGGATCATTGAAAGAAAGACATCCACAACATTAGACAATATTTATCCTCGGAAACCCTCACGGGGGAGAAAACCTAGCAAAAATTCTTTAGCATAGATTCTTCAACAAGTACAAGATCTTTACAAGAGAGATCTCACCATAACAGAAGCTAAACTAGAAAACCTAGACCATAACAGAGTAGTGCACCACTTGACCAAGATAGGTCACTAATGTTGATGATTGCAACTATGTGGGACATTCTCCAGCTTACAAACTTGTGAGATGTGGATCATTGCAGCTATGAGAGATATTCTCTAACTTACAAACCTAAGAGAAAGCCCCTAAAGAGGGTGTGTGGTTCCTATCTGAGACAGAGCTGGAACGTAGAGATGACCTCCTCCATACAGAGAGTTGAGAAGAACTCCAGATTATTCTCTTGTGTAATGCAGTGAGAAAGGTGATCTGCAGAGTTGGACGTGCCTGTGGCTAAGCACAAGGTGAATGTGTGAAATCCCAAAGTGTTGGGTGCATCGTCATGAGAACAGAAATGAAGATGATGTATTAGCCTCCTCTGAGCAGAAGAGTTGACGAGAAACTCCAGATGACTCTCCTGTGTAATGCAGTGGGAAAGAAGATCTGTTGAGTGGACGTGCCTATGGACGAGCACATGTGAACGTGATCCCAGTGGCTGAGCACTAGTGAAGAAGTGGTTCTTCTGTGTAATGCAGTGAGCCAGAGATATGGACATCCCTATGGATGTGCCCCTAGTGGATGAGCACTAGTGGGTGTATAAGATCCCTTGCTATATTGTTCAAGAGTCAGACCTGCCTGTAACCCTAATTGTAATGTAAAGGGTACAGGTTGGCCCCACCTTAATGTGACTGGTAATTAATGTAAACGATAATTAATCTGGTTAATATTAATTATATTATAAGCTAGTGAGGTCGACCTTGTTGTGCCAATAGACACTTCTGTTGATATGTTCAGGTTAGTATAAGTAAAGGTAAATTCCCCATTGAGGAAACATATCTTTCACATGAGTTTGGAAATTTCAGCAAGTACATCTTCTTGGGAAAAGTGTGCACCTCTCTTGGGTGCTAGTCTTCTAGGGTTTGAGCACCCTTTTGTGTGCTAGGTCTTATTGATGGTGAAGGTCTTTCTCTTGAAGAATATAGCAAAGGATTTGGCTGGGTTTTCTTCCCTTGTTGAGGAGGGTTTCCCAGGATACTTCTTGTGTTCTTGTGCATGGTGTTTCTTCTTGTGATCTTGGTTGTTGCAACATTATTGTTTATGGTTAAGACAAATGAAAAAATGGAATGAACTACATGCTTAACCTAACTTATTGAAAAATCAACAACTAAGACGTCTTCTCTTTGCCACTGGTTGTCCTCCTCAAACTTGCACACTGCAGAGCTAGAGAGCTTGTGTTGTGTGTTCTTCCAAATGAGGTGCATAGCCTCCTTATAAATACACATTAGGCTGCCCCCTTAATTAAGTCAGGGCTGAATTGACAATTTACCCTTATAATTTACAATTGACTTGTCTAGGCATAATAGGGCCGACTTTTACAAAGGCACAATAGGGCCAAATATAATAACGATGTCTTTTAGGGTTTTGTCAATACAAATACAATAAGAATATCTTCTAAAGCTACTCAATATTCAACACTCCCTCTTAGCAAGGAAGGTATTCTTCTAGCACGATGATCACGACTGCTTCTGCTCTTCTGTACACACGATCATTGACTTGTTGACTTCCACGAATCTATGCCAAAGAAGTTTTGTAACCACGTCATGCATCCGGGATCTTCAACAGCATCACGTCTTCGACTCACCAGTTCACACATAATCTGGTATCTAGTTCGTAAGAACTAGAAACTAGGCATACCAGAATTTTGCCGCAACTCACTGGAGTAGCTTCTGTGTACCAGACTTTTGTCGAAGCTCACTGGAGTAGCAGTAACACCAAGCGTACCAGACTTTTTCCAAAGCTCACTGGAGTAGCCTCTGCATACCAGACTTTTTCCGAAGCTCACTGGAGTAGTAGTAACACTAGGCGTACCAGACTTTTGTTGAAGCTCACTGGAGTAGCCTCTGCATACCAGACTTTTGCCGAAGCTCACTGGAGTAGCAGTAACACTCAGTGCCAACCCTTTTTCATGTTGGATGAGTCACACTTCTCAGTGCCAGTCCTTTTTCATACTGGATGAGAACATTCAGTGCCAACCCTTTTTCATGTTGGATGAATCACACTTATCAGTGCTAACCCTTTTTCACGCTGGATGATAACACAGTGCCAACCCCTTTTCATGTTGGATGAGAACACTCCCTTTGAAGAGGGATCACATGCTGCCCTGGAAATGTATCAACACTCACCACTCCTTTTACTATGGATGTCCTTCTGGACCACACTAAGCTTGTATCTGAAGTATACAAACTTCACTCCCGACAGAGGCTTGGTAAACACATCTGCTACCTACTCATCAGTAGCAACATACTGGAGCTTCACTGCTTCTCTCTGTACCATATCTCTAATATAGTGGTACTTGATCTCGATGTGCTTGGACTTGTCATGGAACACTGGGTTCTCTGACAACTTCACACAACTATGGTTGTCACACCAAATACAAGTCGCTTCTAACTCAAGATCAAACAAACCAACAAGAAGTTTCCGAAGCCACACTGCTTCACTACATGTTGAACACACTGCTATGTTCTCTGCCTCAACTGTACTAAGTGCCACACTAGTCTGCTTCCTACTGAACCATGAGATCATAGCTGATTTTGTACTGAAGCAACATCCAGATGTACTCTTCCAGTCCTCGACACTACCGACCCATTCTAAATCAGTAAAGCCTTGAAGGCTTATCTCACAATCTAAGCCATACCTGAGACCATAATCAATTGTACCCTTAAGGTACCTCATCACATGTTTTGTTGCAATCAAGTGAACACGTCTTGACTCAACCATATACTGACTCAAGGTGTTCACCACAAAACATAAATTTGGTCTCGTGTTCGTTAAGTACATTAATGAACCAATAATCTGTCTATACAGGATGACATCCACTGTCTCTGAAGATGTATCACACAACAATTTCAGATTTTTCACCATGGGTGTAGGCATGGCCTTATAGTCCATCATTTCGAATCTCTTTAGAATCTCCACTGCATATTTTCTTTGGTTGAGGAAAATCTCACACGGTCTTTGCCATACCTCCAGACTTAAGAAATAGTGCATCATACCTAGGTCTTTCATCTCGAGCTTAGCAACAAGCTTCCTCTTGCTTTCATTGATGAGCTTCTCAACACCTGTGAGGAACAGATCATCCACGTACAAGAGCAATATCACTGGTTCTCCATTCACAAACTTGAAGTAGAGGTTGGGATCTACTTTACTCTTGGTAAAGCCCAAGCTCATCAGGAAACCATCGATCCTTCCATACCATGCTCGGTGTGCTTGCTTTAACCCATACAAGGCTTTCTTCAATTTGCACAGATGTGTCTTACTATCATGTGTCTCAAAGTCTTGTGGCTGCTCCACATACACTTCTTCTATTACAGCATTTAGAAAAGCTATCTTTACGTCCATCTGGTGCACCTTCCACTTCATCTTGGCTGCAAGCGCAAGTATGGTTCTGATTGAAGTGTATCTTGCCACAGGGGAAAACGTCTCCTCATAATCGATTCCTTCCTTCTGGGAGAAACCACGTGCTACAAACCTTGTCTTGTATTTCTCGATACTTCCATCTGCTGAATGCTTCGTTTTGTAAATCCACTTGGAACTTACAATTGTCTTGCCTTTGGTCTAGGAATCACATCCCAAACATCATTCTCTACTATGAATGATATTCTTCAACCATGGCATCCTTCCATTCTTTCTTTCTTGCAGCCTCTTCATAACAAGTAGGCTCAACATCAATAATGTCCCTCAACAATGCCATGTAACTTGAGTATGGTTTTGGTCTCTTGCTTTCTCTAAAGGTTCCATCTGGGGCACCATACTTTTCTGCATCCTGAACGATTTCACGAGCCCAAGCTGGTTTTCTTTTCCTAGTTTGCTCTTGAGGGACATCCTCAACTCTTCATGGTTCCGCCATGTCATGATTTTCTTGTTCATGCTCTAGTTGTACAATATCTTTGTCTCCCTTTGCATCTGCAATCTTGGGAGCTATAGGCTCCTCATCATGGATTTCATCTTAACGGTTTTGTCTTGACCTAGTGAAAGCTGCATCTTCATCAAAGGTAACATCTCTACTAGTCTCAATCTGACGGTGACCAGGGATGTAAACTCTATACGCCTTTGATGTCTCACTGTATCCAACAAATATACCCTTCTTTCCTGAAGGGTCTAGCTTTGATCTTTTGCCCTTGGGGACATGCACATAAATAGGACAGCCGAATATCCTCAAGTGGCCGACTTCTGGCTTTTCACCTGTGAACATCTCTTCTGGAGTCTTGTTCCCAAGTATACAATGAGGACTTCTGTTTTGTACATATACGACAGTTTTAGCAGCTTCTGCCCACAGATGCATGGGAAGGTCTTGGTCATGAATCATGGCTTTCAGTGCTTCCATGATGGTATGGTTCTTCTTTTCTGCCACGCCATTCAGTTGAGGATTGTAGGGAGTAGAGAGCTCCCTCTTAATCCCAACTTCCACACAAAATGCTTTGAATTCATCTAATGTGAATTCTCCTCCATTATCTGATCTTAATATTTTGATTCTCTTTTCCGACAAATTTTCAACAAGAGCCTTGAATTCTTTGAACTTGTTGAACACTTCATTTTTAGCTTTCAAAAAATAAATCCAAGTTTTACGTGAGTAATCATCAATAAAAGAAACATAATAAACATACCTGCTAAGGGAGGCGGTTGACATAGGTCCACACACATCTGAGTGTATGATGTCCAATAGTCCTTTGGCCTTGGTATCGCTACTTGGAAACAGTTTCTTCACGTTCTTGCCTTGAGCGCATCCCTTGCATATGCCTTCATGGTCCACTTGGATATCAGGGAAACCTGTCACCATCTTGCTCACAATCAGTAACACCTTGTAATGTATGTGAGCAAACCTTCTATGCCATAGTTCACTTGGAGTGATGGTACTATGTACTAATGCGGATACTGAGTGTCCCTTCAACTTGTATAATCCTCCTTCTTGGACACCAATCACTATGGCATCATCAATGGATTTTCCTTTTGGCCACATAAGTACTTCACCATCAATAAATGCAACTCTGAATCCTTTCTCATCTAAGGCTGAGATAGAAAGGAGTTTTTTCTTCAAACCAGGTACAAACAAAACATCCTTCATCTTCAAGGGTTTACCAGATTCTAGTTTGTAGGTTGCTTCTCCTGCACCTTTGATGGGATATTGATAGTCATCATCAAGCTTCACCTTGTGAGGTGAATCTTTCTCCACTAGATCTGAGAGAGACTCCTTGAAACCGACCATGTGCTTAGAAGCACCACTATTAATAAGCCAAGAGTCACTTCCGTGAGTGACTGTACTTGTAAGGGCTGAGATCAATATGTATTCTTCACTTGTGTCTCCTTTTCTTGACTTATCATGATCATCTTCTGTGGCATGAGCATGATGTTTTTTATACTTTCCTTTTCTGACCTTATCTTTAGATTGGGGACAACGTATAGCAATGTGTCCCATCTTTTGACAGATCTGGCATCTATAACTTGAGAAATCCTTTTTGAACTTCTGCGACTTCTGAGGTCCATGGGGATTTTTGTGTGAGTGTACTTCTTTCTTGCTCTTTCTTTTTCTGGCAAGAGCTGCCAGGGCTTGATTTTCTTCTTCTCCTAGTTTCTCTTCTCTTGCCACCAACCTTGCTTCTTCTTGAGTGCAATCCTCCCATAGTCTATTGAATTTTGTTAGCTTTCTTCTTGAACAAATTCCTTGGATGAATGATTCCCAAGATCTGGGTAGACCATTCATGGTGGTCATCACTAACTCGACTTCTTCGATCGTATCTCCAATGGCTTCAAGTTGCTCCTTAATCTGAGATACCCTTGTGAAGTATGATTGAATGGATTTTGAGCTTTGCATCTTCACACTCTTGAGTTGTGTCCTCAAGGTCATCTTCCGATTGATGTTCTTTCCTTCAAACAATCAGCATAAGGCATTGAACATCTTCTTGGGAGTTGTTAGTGATGAGACGCGAGAGATCAAATGGTCCTTGATAAAATCAACAATGATTCTCTTTTCCCTCACCATATCCTTCTTATGCTTAGCTTTGGCTTCATCTCCCTCTGGCTCTGGAACTTCTTCCTTCACAAGATTTTCCAAGTCATTCTCTTCGAGAATGAGCATTACTCTGTACTTCCATGCTCGGAAGTTATCGACTCCCTCAATGTAACACCCTGTTTCCCCCAGCTTGTAAATATAACTGGACTGGCCAAGAACTATGGCAAGTTCATAAATGAGAATATGTGATGTAAATGGACCTTGAGAAGAGGTCAATGAATGAGAATAACATTCTGAATTTATTGCAGGACTGTTGATGAGGGGATGTGCAGAAAAAGAGACCACGATGGCGGTGGAGGGCACCTGAAAAGGTAGCTTTAACTTCCACCGAGAATTAAATACCGTATTTGGACTCCACTGGCCCGAAGAACCAAAAGCGGCTTGCTGGCCCTGAAATTCAATACCTCGTAGGCTGGTAGGTGGATGGCTTGATGAGGGATGGGATGGTGAACCGCCCATCCGTAGAGTCGTTAGGCCTGATCGGCGCGAGGGTAATCGTGCCACACGCAACCTCGCGAGAGGATAAGGCGTATGGCATAGACGATTGAAAGGGCAGACGCGAGGGGAACTCGGGATTACGCAGAGTGAGTGATAGCAGAGAGGAAGGATTGCAACCTTCGCTCCTGGTCACTGGTAGACGGAGAGACGTAGTCTCAGAGCATCGTGGTCTCAGCTCGGGGGTGGCTAGCGGTAAATCCGCTGGGCATCGCTACGCCTACGGTTGGGTGGAAACGAGCACTCCTCTCAGTAGTTGCACCCACTTCTGAAGTTATTTCTGATAAGTGTTTTGCCTCTGGCATCTGGAAATATATGTATTCTGATAATTATGCTCATAAGCTGTGAAACTGTGAATGTTTTCATTATAAGAAGGTCTGTGTGGTATTTTGATCAATACTAGTAGTTGTATATGCTTATAACAGAAAAATCACGCATGGCTTATGATTGATAAATGAATCTAGTTATGCATAAGTTGAACCAAGTCAGATCTCCAGCCCGTTCTCGGGAAGTTGTCTTCCCTTATCTGTATCCAGGAATGCCCCGGAATAGACCTCTTCACGGAGACTCCCTCCTTAGAGAGGTTTACCAATAACCTGGAAAAAGGGCGTGAATGTGCAAGTCTTAACCACCCTGTGCGAAGAGGAATGACCCTCTTGAAATCCCGAAGTAGCAGCGTAAGGATAAGTATTGATCAATGGATGAGATCCTGTCGGGGAATCTGCGGTCATTCACGACTGTTAAATCGAAGGAATGTATGAGGGCGTAATTTGCCTTAACCGCTTTTTCCTCTATCTTCGTGAACAGCGAGGAAATCCGAATCGTAGAACCCCAGACTCCATGAGAACATCTGGACCGTTGGTTTGTCCACATCCAAAGAGCAGTGGGAAAGGGCGCGACATCGGGACCGATCTGAACCGTCAGATCTTAGCTAGGAAACCCGACAGTCGTTAGATCAATAGGGAGATAAACGAGGGATAAGCCCTCGTGAATAGGGACGAGAGGATCAGAACCGTCCATCCTAGGAGGACAGGTGGCAGAGATCCAGGGATCTCGCTACCTCAGAGGTTCGCGAGGTAAGAGCCCAAAGTTTGGATGCTCCAAGTCGCGAGTGGCGAAGCCACGAGAGGATCAGGATCGTCCATCCTAGGAGGACAGGTGGCAGAGATCCAAGGATCTCGCTACCTTGGAGGTTCGCGAGGTAAGAGCCCAAAGTTTGGATGCTCCAAGTCGCGAGTGGCGAAGCCACGAGAGGATCAGGACCGTCCATCCTAGGAGGACAGGTGGCAGAGATCCAGGGATCTCGCTACCTCGGAGGTTCGCGAGATAAGAGCCCAAAGTTTGGATGCTCCAAGTCGCGAGTGGCGAAACCACGAGAGGATCAGGACCGTCCATCCGAGGAGGACAGGTGGTAGAGATCCAGGGATCTCGCTACCTCGGAGGTTCGCGAGGTAAGAGCCCAAAGTTTGGATGCTCCAAGTCGCGAGTGGCGAAGCCACGAGAGGATCAGAACCGTCCATCCTAGGAGGACAGGTGGCAGAGATCCAGGGATCTCGCTACCTCGGAGGTTTGCGAGGTAAGAGCCCAAAGTTTG
>ML792499.1:8222-26882 GCA_009831015.1 Picea engelmannii | reverse complement strand
CGCATCGCCTAGAGAAGGGAGTCAATGCTCCGTTGACTCCTCGTGTCTCGGGGATTCGCGGGAGAAGGACATGAAAGCTCCACACTTGGACTTACGAAGTCAGGAATAGCGAGAGGAGCTAGAGTTTAGCCTAGCCGGCGGTCATGCGTAGAGGATGCTGACAGAAGGAAACTATACCCATTTCGTGACCTCGGGTATCGGTGATTTGTGAAGAGAATTCGAGGGTCTTTAACTCACGTCTCGCGAGGTCGCGAGTTGTGAAAGGCGCCTGGTTTGTTTGACCTATGATCCTAACCCACGATCACAGGGAGGTGAACAGGGAAGAACTAGCCTGCACTAGACCCCTGTAGGACTTCGGGGGTTTTCTTCCTTGAGGAAGAACGAAAATTTTTATTATTCAGGTAGTGGACATGTTACACTCAAGCTTCTCATCAAGCTTTGTGCTAGGTGCCATCCTGCCCTTGAACATAATATAATAAGAACTTTTCAAAGAACAAGGGTTTATGAACTAACCAGAGAGAGTAGCTGCCAAGACGTCTAGGGTTTTATGAGAAAACCCTAAATTTCAAAATCTTCAAATTTTTGACTTCTGGTCCAGGGGAAAGATGCACCTTCCTAAGGCGAGTTCACTGATGGTCTTAGCTTGATCAAACTCCTCCTGAAAATGTGTGACGTCACCTTCTAGGGTTTTGCAGTTTCTGCAGTTGCAGTCTTAGTCACCACGTTCGTGTTCGAATTTGACACCAATGAAATTCGGGAAAAATTCACCTTAAGTTTTTTTTTTAATAAAGTTCGGCATTAAATTCGANTTATATATATATATATATATATATATATATATATATATATATATATATATATATACATAATAAATTTATTTAAAAAAAAAAATAATAAATATATTAAATTAGACAATTATATAACATGTTATTTGTATTATATAAATTATAATCTATACAATATATATATAATATAACTATATAAATTATAATATATTATAACCTATATTATACATTTATTCGAAATTCAGTCGAATATACATTATTAATAATACAATTCGTGTGGGTAGAGGCCTGCAATACAATTCGTACATTCGCATAATATTATTATAACCTATATTATTAATACAATTCGTTGAATATTATAACTTATATTATATACATTGGTGTAGCCGTAGGCCCGTAGCCCGTAGCGGAGAGTCCCGTAGCCCTAGCTTGTAGCCGTCCGTAGCCCATAGCCCAAGATTGGTAGCTTGTAGCCATCACTGGTTAGTTGTAGCCCGTAGTTGCTACGTAGAGGATAGTCGTAGCCCATAATCGAAATTGTTAGCTGTGGCTGTAAGCCTGTAACTCGGCGTCGGTCTGTGAGTGTTGGCATCATGTGACATGTCTATGCGAAGGATTTATCTTTACCTTTTTTTCACCTTTAACCTTTCCAGAACCTAACCTCTCCATTACCAAGCAAATTTAACGGCGAATTTCAACGAATTTATTCGAAATCACTTGAAGTTCGATGAATTTCGAACTTGAAGGTTCAAATTCGCCGAACCCGGTGACTTAGGTTGCAGTAGCTTCTTTTTACTTTGCAAATGACTTCTTTCAGGCCTGCTCTGATACCATGTTAAAATTCTTCTTAAACAGTTAAGTGTGTTAGTATTCTTTAACTTTAAAGCATTAAAACAATAACCATAACAAGAAGGATCACTGAAAGAAAGACATCCACAACATTAGACAATATTTATCCCGTGAAACCCTCATGGGGGAGAAAACCTAGCAAAACTTCTTTAGCATAGATTCTTGAACAAGTACAAGATCTTTACAGGAGAGATCTCGCCATAACAGAAGCTAAACTAGAAAACCTAGACCATAACAGAGTAGCGCTCCACTTGACCAGGCTAGGTCACTAAGACGTCTTCTCTTTACCACTGGTTGTCCTCCTCAAACTTCCCACTGCAGAGCTAGAGAGCTTGTGTTGTGTGTTCTTCCAAATGAGGCACCCAACCTCCTTATAAATACACATTGGACTGCCCCCTTAATTAAGCGAGGGCCGACTTGACAATTTACCCTTGTAATTTACAGTTGACTTGTCTAGGCACAATAGGGTCGACTTTTACAAAGGCACAATAGGGCCAAATATAATAACAATGTCTTTTAGGGTTTTGTCAATATAAATACAATAAGAATATCTTCTGAAGCTACTTAATCTTCAACAATGGGCCCACATAAGATTGTATAGGTTGATCTTAACCATAATGTATCACAATAAAGGAATATAAGTTGGCCTTAGCCACATATATTAATGATATAATATGGGCACAGAGAGCTTGGAAGGGAGAATGGAGAGCTTGGAAGGGGGATTGAAGGCTACCATTTGTGAGAGCTTGGAAGGGGGATTGAAGGCTACCATTTGTGAGAGCTTGGAAGCAAGATTGAAGGCTAATATAGTCATATTCAACCATCATTGGAGAGTTAAAGGGGTAAGAAGGACCATATTTTGGTCAGACTGTTTGGTTCACACAATGAACCTTTTGATGCATGATATCATTAAAATGAAGGACCATGATTATAGATGGATCGGTGCTTTACCATGGCCCACTTCATTTTCCACAATCACTCCAATTTGGAGTTACTAAAGATTGCAAAGACCAAATTTGCTAGGTATTATCTCACCTTCAAGTGTGCCTTTTGAAGGTAAGAGAGGCATTGGCTAGTATGGTCTCGAGTGATTCATGGCATGATTTGAAAGATAATGCTACATTCACATCTGACAGAATTGAATTTCAGGAGGTGGAGGACACGGTTCTTGATGGTCAGTTTTGCACCTTGGCAGAAATTAGGTATATTCTGCAATTCACGAAACCCATTTATAGTATGATTCAGTGTGCATATACAGATCGGTTGGTGATTGGAGAGGTGTATGAGCAGATGGACAACATGCTAGGCCAAATCAAAGACATTGTTGAGTCGAGGGATGTGATCTTGTATGATCATATCCATAAACATGTGGTCAAAAGGTGGGATAATCAGAATGTTCCACTTCATGCCCTAGCATATGCCCTTACAAGTTACTCCAAATTATTATTCTCCATCTTGGTTGGCCCAACCAACACCTAGGGGTGGGGTTAGGAGAAAACCACACACAGATCCAAAGGTGCAAAATGGGTATATGCTTGCATTAGAGAAGTTGGTACATGAGGAAGAGTGTGCTCAAGTACAAAGTGAATTGAGCAAGTACATTGGTGAGCATGGAGTCTTTGGTAACTTGCATGCAACCAAAGATCGAGATAGGTTGAGTTCTATTGAATGGTGGAACATGTATGGCTCCTTTACCACATATTTGCATAAATTGGCGGTGGAGGTGCTTTCTCAGGTGGTTAACGCCTCTTTTGCAGAGTGGTGTAGGAGCACCTATAGCTTCATTCACGATGTAAAGAGAAACAACTTGAATGTAGACCAAGCAGAAAACTTGGTTCATGTGCATTACAACTTGAGGTTGTTGTCTCATTATTGTGATGTAGTGGAGAATGATAATTATAAAAGAGATGTGACTTGGGACAACAATCCATAGGAGATTGATTTGGAGGATGGAGCCATGGTTTTAGAGCGCTTGGAAGCTAAACTTTTGGGTGGTCATGATGGTGATCATATTCCTGGAGCAGACATGCCACCCCAACCCACTAGCAAGTTTCTAGAAGCAACAATTTTGTCTTTATATTCATAGCATCCAATGTTACGTGGGGGCCATGTACCTGCTAGTCGTGTTCCATGAAAACTTCCACACTCCTACTTCTCTTCTTCATAGATCACGGGAAAAGAAACTAGAAGTTTCTTGTGGCAAGAGGAAAACTTAGTGCATAGTACTTACTATTGTATACTAGATCTCTTTTTTTTTTCGTGTTTAAAAATAGTCTCTAGAACTTTACTTTGTCTTTATAATGGCTTATTTTGTAAACAATGAACATTATATGACAGTTTACCTTTGAAGTTTTAACTATTCACTGAATCTTACAACTCTTTGGTAATGAATATGATGCTCTAGACTCTAGATTCTATTTCATTTTGTGGTTGATGTTGTCTGTTACAATCTGTTGATGAAATTTTTTATATGATTGATGTTATATGTGTATTAAATGGTTGATGCTTTAATGATCATCACTAATCCAGTGGTTAAATGACCTAAAATATATGTTTTCATGTTTTTTGCAATTGATTCGACATTCTGCATGTTTATTTTATATATATGCATTGAAATATATTAAAATATGTATTATATAAAAAACGCTCCTGAAACGCTCCCGCTCCCGGGATTTTTTGAAAATTGCGCTTCTCGCTTCCCGCTCCCAACAACCTTGGTTTAAACATCCTAGTAGAGGAGAAATATCATCTTTTGCAGGTCTTGTTGAAGCATTTTGCAAGAAATGGAGCCCTAATGATCATGAGGAATGGATGCCCTATGTTGAAAATATCAAGAAATGTATGGTGTAATAAACAAAGAAAATCTTGTTCAAGAAGCTCCTCAATCTCCTCTTGAAGATGATGAAGCCCTGGGAGATCTTGTTGCACCTCCATTTGAAGATCACAATGATGAAAACTCTTCTCACATCTCCATTGAATACCAATCACAAGAAGAAGATTCTCAAATTCATGAAGAAGCACCTCATCCTCCCATGGAAGACCTTATGAAGACCTTGAAGATGAGAGTATCCATGCACATATTTCTCCTCTCCATGAGGTTGAGGGTTTTGTAACCTTTGCACCTTCTCAAATTTCTGAATTTGATGATCTTCCTTGTTATGATCTTGAGAGGGATGATCTTGAGGACAAACCATTGAATAATGATGAATTGACAAAAGCATGTACCTCTCCATTTGATGAAGATAATGGCACCCTAGGGCATGAAGTTATGGAGATCAGTTTTCAGTTTTTTAATCATGATAGGAATTGCGATTGTTGGAAACATTATGGAGATTCTATTTATGATGCATCTAGTGATGTTTCCGTTGAAGAAATTGTAGATTTTAATTTGAGATCTATGGGTAGCCTAACATAAAGGAAATAAATTCAGAAAATTTGCATGATATTTTCCAGCCACATGTTCCTATTTATGATGAAGATTTTGGTCAGCCTTGTGATAATATTGGTGCAGATTTTTTCTAGTTATGTACTCTCATTCCTAAGGAGGATTTGTTGCAACATTTTCAGCCATGTCGAAATTTTTTTTATGCAGATTTTCCCCAGCACAAGAAGTAGATTTGTGATGCAAAAAAATGCAAAAATTTTCCAGCCATCTTCTTTCTCGTTGGTGAAATCATACATGATAATTCAGCTGGAAAATGTGATTTAGTGGCTGGAAATTGCATGGTACAACAGGGTTTTAATTGCAGAAATTTCCAACCACCTATTTCTTCATGTTCTTCCTTTTTTTGCATGTTTTTTCAGCTGGAAATGGTATTTTTGATGCAAAAAACTATATGGAGTAGCAAACCTTTCATGATGAGTTGTTTTGCAGAAAATTCCGGCCATCAAAAGAAGGCTTCCAAGACCTAGATGAGGGCCATTTTTTTTTAAATCTAAGATTTTGTCTCATCCTTCACATACATCTTACTTGGATGATGGCCATGACATTTTGAATGATTTTGTAGAGCCCCTAAAGCCTTTGTTGCTTGAGGGAGGTAATGATGATGTTGTAGAAGATAATATGGGATTGTCTTATTGTAGCCATGATGATGTTTACATTAGTCCTATTCAAGCATGGATAGAGGAGTCTTTTGATGGTGCATGCCCTTCTTGTCATGATTTTGATGTCTGTGACCATCTTTGTGAGCACATTTCAGATTTCAGCCCTCATCCCATGGAGATTCCAGCATGTATGCCTTCACTTTTGATGTATCCTTGTTTTGGATGATGACCAAACATAAGGGAATAAGTCATGGTATTGATGAGATGCTAAGGTGGTTGCATTGGATTTATGATTTCACTTAGCATGCTCATTCTTTAATGTTAGAGTAGGGTAGGAGAAAGAATAAGCTCCCTTGAGCATTAGAGTAGCATGAATAAGCTCAACATGTGAGCATTAGATTTCATTTCACGTTGACATTGGCATTGATGGCTTGTGCCTTGTTTTGTAAAAGCTAAATTTGAACTATTGATGTAATGAGCTATGTAGACTTGTGATGTGGTGTTTAGGGATGTTGATGTGGATCCATCCCACCACATATTTTGTTGATGATAATGGTCATTTCTAACAAGTATATGCCGAGATTCTTAGGTTCTCATGCACTCCCAAGAAGAGCACATCTCCCCAAGTTGGAGCTAGTTGTTACCCCTCATTTTGCATGAGGCCAATACTAGTGAATTTTTCACTACGTTTGTGATTTTCATCACAAAGAGCTTTGGATGGTTAGGGTGTTCACTTGGTTCCTTGGATTATGACATGGATGATGATGTGCTAGAGGTTTTGATGGTGTTTTTCTTTTGTATACTTACTCATCATGAGAGGTAGCACCACGTTTGATCATGTTATGTTCTAGTCTCCACTCCTTGCTAGATGTTTGGACATGAGGATGTATGGATCTCTTTGTGGAGCACCCTATCATTTTGGGGCTAAGTGGATATTGCATAGGCTTCATCATGACATTTGGCATTTTCACAACTTTCGAGGCATTTTCACAACTCTCGAGGCATCTTCACAACACCCTAGGCACTTGAGGGCTATTCTTCATGCACTTAACCCATCCATGCCATGTCATGTCTCACACATTTGAGGGCACTTGTCATGCATTTTGATGTGGTCATCCTTCTCCTTGACGAGTTGGTGGGGCTATTGATGACTTGGCATATGGGTTCATGGCATATTTTGACTTACTCTTACTTGGATCCACTATTCCTCATGCTTTATTGATCCACATGTGCTGTAATGTCCCCCACCTCTTGATGAAGAGGTTTGGAGAGACTCAGTAGTCGAGTTGTCCCCACTAGACTATAGTCTCATGCATTATGGGGACAAAGTCAACCAAAATCCATTACCTAAGCACAATGTTATATTATTGAGTTGACTTTGGGAGAAAAAGGTAACTAAACGAAAGAAAAGAGCACATGGGGAAAAGCTAGGAGTTAACCCTAGGGGTTAACTAACTCAACAGAGAAATAGACTTGGAGTATAAAAGAAAGGAAGAGCGCACTTCTCATTCACTTTGGATTATTATTACATTTTGCATTTGGGCTCTTGAGCGCAAAACAGTTTTGAGACTACAAACCCTAGAGATCAACTCGGTGGTGAAAGATCCCACCTCTCTTGATCCAAGCTTGGTCTCGGGGATGCAATACTCTACCCACACCATTCTACAGTAGCTACAGGTACCATCAAGCAGTTAGGGAAGGAACATGGTGTAACCTTGGGGGTTTCTAGCAAGGAGGGCGCACCATTGAAGGAAGAAGAGTTCGATCCAGGAGATAGAGGAGGTTTTTGGACTATTGGACATCTGGGTTTTCTCTGTAGGGCCTCAACCATCATTCCTAGCATATTTGGAAAGAGGTTTACTTGCCATTTGATTTATTGGAGCTTGGCAAGAGTTGGAGAGAAGGAGGGTGCACAGTAGAAAGGGATTTAGCCAGTTTGGAGGAGCAGATCTTTAGTATTCAGCTGGAGACTTCACCAGGGGGTTTGTCTAGCCTTGATCTACATTCCCAACAAGTTACATATCATTTGGAGGTTCCTAGCAGTGAGGCCGAATTATTGGCTCTCTACAGTCATCCAGGAGGGGGCACTGTAGAAGGGGGTTTAGCCAGTTTGGAGGAGTAGATCTTCATTATTCAGCTGGAGACTTCACCAAGGGGTTTGTCTAGCCTCGATCTACATTTCCAGCAAGTTTCATAGCTCCTAGCAATGAGGCCGAATTATTGGGTTTCTGCAGTCATCCAGGAGGGCGCAACTCAGTTTGGAGTTTCAGATATTGGAGGAGCAGATCTCTACCTTTCAGTCTGGGACTCCAAGAGGGGATTTTTCTTGCCTCGATCTACTATTCCATCCAGTTTTAGGGCATTTGAAAGCTTCCAGCAGCAGGGCTGAATTATTGGGTTTATACAGCCATCTAGAAGAGTGCAGCTCAGCCAGGGGGGGTTTGGATCTGAACCTTGGAGGGAAAGAAGTTAATCTTGTATCTATCTTTAGCTTATTATCTGGCCTTGGGAGGCTTATATCTTCAGTCTTGAGCATTTTGTAGCAACTCTTATTCCAGTTGGAGGCTTCATTTGATATTCTTCCAGATCTGCAGATCTGTTGTGTCAGATTCTCTATATTATCTAAATAAAGGTCAGATCTGAGTTATTTGGTTCCATATTGGTGTCTCTTGTTATATCTTGTCTTTCTTTATGATGCATCTTCAGGACCATGTCTACATGCTTTAATAATCAAACATATAAACCCTAATACACAACTTCATGAGCAAACCTGGAAACACACATCCAAACAACAGTAGACAGTGAAGAGTTAGTGTTTCCAGCGAAAAAAATTAGCTTGGGAACATTACATGTGCCAATTTGGGGATTATTGTACAGACATGTTGAGGAATATTGTTGGATTAAAGGGGGTCGTCCCTTCTTTTCATGGAGATGGTTGAGTGTTATTCACACTCCACATGTTGAGGCCTTATATCATTGGATCGACTTGCTTGATTTGAGGATGATGTCCTCTTTGGAGGTTACTTTACACATTGTATCATGCTTGTTGATGGGATGTATCACCTTGGAGAAGATCTAGGAGGTTCCAAACCCTAGATCTAGGGTTGCATTGCATATTTTGAGGGCAGCCTAGATTTAGGAGCAATTATTGTTTGACAGAGTGCCCAAATCAATGTCATTTGATGCATAATGGCTATGGGATTTCCAAAATATGGTCATAATAGAAAATTGAGAAAAAATGACATAGTTATGGCGCTTTTAAAATTTCCCGCGGGAAATTTTCGTTGCAATTTTGACCACTCGTTGGAGGAACGCCCTATTAGCACTCGGTAATTTCTTTGTGCTGCATTAAAGAAATGCCAAGGTAACCTACAAACCAACTTTAGGTTGGATTCTGACCCTTCGAACCAGAGAGGGCTCTCTCAAACATGTAATGTCTGAAAATACTAAAAAAGATTTGGCAATGAGCACACAGAAGTCAGATTTTGCAGTAGGATAGGTTTGTTTAGGTTTTTAAAAGGGTTGGTAGGACAAACAAGAGGAAGAAAACATTGGGCAATGGGGTCAAATCCTGAGATATACTATGAATATTAATACAATTAATGTACTCCTAAGGGAACAGAAGCAAAGTAAGCATATCCTTCAGCAATAAATAGTATTCAGATGATGGCAAGACAGAAAAGAGAAAATCCCATTACAAATGAGAGCATCAAACAAAGATGAATTCTCAATTGTAACTTTAGAAGAAATAACATGAGGCTGACTACAATGAACAAAGCACTTAACAAAGGGTGAATTCTGGACCTGTAATCATTAAACACAACAACTGCATTAACCATATGAAAGGAGCATCTATCAAGGATGAATTCCAATCATGTACTCTTAGCTATGCTTAGAAGAAATAACATAAGTGAAATGAATGTGAATTAGAGGAAAACACACTAAAGAATACACCGTGATGAATCTAGACTATCAGAGAGCATTGTACTACTGTATTAATTCATAAGAACATTCTGAGAAATTTACACACAGTCCCTTCGTCTTCCTGGCTGAAAGTCCCCCGCCTTATCTACTCTTTTACAATGAAATATATAGCACTAAAGGCCCCTTCCAACTCACAATTTCGAACTCCAACCCCTTTCCCAAAATAGAAACAATTACAAATAGAACATGACACGTTTTAACTGATCTCCTGCTTTTCAGGAGAAAAAAATAGGCTTCAAAACGCCACTTGTAATTCTCAAACTGTAATAGCTGTGTAAAATCTGAGAACGGTTTTTGTAAATAAGCTCGTTCTGAAGAAAAACCTCTCTCAGTTTCTTGAAATTCATTTCCAGCTGGCCGGAATACGTGTCACAAAAACATGTCTCAAACATGAAATCATGAAATTGAAAAATAGGGCTCCAAGGTCCGTGCTTGACAATAACCTCTTTTGAATTTTAAAAATTCATTTTGGTTCACCCGGAAATTGTCCTGTAAATCTGCTTGCTCCTCAACTGCTGCGAAAACTGACTGCCACATTCTCTTTGAAATACCACTTGTGCTTTTTTCAAATCTAATTTTATTTATCCATATTCTCCTTAAATATTTGGGAATAATATATTTGAATAAAAATAATTCCCAAATATTTTATATCCTGTAAAATTAAATTTCCATAATTTAATTCATGCCCATGGTTTTGAAAAACCATCTATTGCTTGGTTCCCGTGGTTTTGAAAACCATGTCTTGTTTTTCCCAATAAATATTTACCATTTCACTGTGAAAACTATTTATTGGTTTGTTTCTTGTGGTTTTGAAAACCATGTCTTCAAAACCATCTTGGTAAACTATGAAAATATTCTTTAATCTTCCCCTTTTACTCCTGTAAAAACTTTGGATAAACAATTATCCAAATCTTTAGTCTACGTACATTTTCCCATTCAAAAACATTTATTTCTCTGCTGTAAAATTAATTTTCACCTCTGTGAAATTCTTCCACTGGGAGGAAACATTTATCATAAAAACTTCATAGTTCAGATTTAGGGCACGCATATTCATGAAATAATCTTATTTTGTTGTGGGGAATAAGGAATAATCTAAATTCAAAGTAAGGAAATTTCGGAGCTTGTGGAGAGTGGTTTTAATCCACACCACTCCCTCTCCCGAAATGCGTCATGTAATAACACGTACCCCAACGTAAAACCTGGTGGTTTGGATTTCGAGACCACTTTAAAAAATTAACCCCCATTTACTTTCAACCCTCGAAATGTATATGCACCCTCCATCCACCCTTTGACTTTTCCACTTAGTTTGAGATTCGTGCCCATGATTTGACGTGAGGTCATGAATTAAATATTGGATTAAATATTAATACAAATATTTTAATATAAAAATATTTATATTAATAATTATAAACCTTTTTCCATTTTTCTAAGGACTTTGGGCATATGAGGCTCATCACATGACTTTGTGGATAGGATAAGGGAGCTTAAATTTAATAAAAAGAATATTTTTAATTTTCAACGGGAATATGATAATAAGGGTAAAAATGAATGAAGTGATGGGACCGAGGAATTTAGATAAGGATTAAGGCTAGATATAGGTTTGGGATATTTGCCAATTTTGACTCATGGAGGACATGACTATTTTGGATGATTAGTCGAGTGAAGGATTTAGGTGATGGGAGCTTGACGGAGCTGGTGAAAAAGTTTTAAAATATGAGTGGAAAGATAGCACAAGGACAAGATGCTTTGGAAAAATTAATACAAATTAGCATGTGATAACATTGGCTCCAATGGGGATGCTATCCTCCCAGTGAGGTAGCAAAGAACTCGTAGACGGTGCTTGATCCATTGGGTTGCTCCCAAAACATATGTGTATCCTACTTTGACCTGTCACCAGTATCCATTGAAAATCCAAGTCTGTACACTGCTCTCAACTAAAAACTGAATGCTAAATACACCACTACAATCTAAACGTACACACTGCTGAAAACCCAAACTGAAAACTGCTTGACCAACAAGCTTATTTGCACACTCCTATCTACTCTAAAATTGCTGAAATGAATACTCAATCAAGTGATGCTAAAGTGTCAATGCAGCCAATCAAGCAATTAGCTTCCCGATTGTCCTCTGCTCACCTTTTTCTTAAGCAGGCAGACAAATGTAAAAGATGGCAGTTGAAAACAAAAATTGAATCCAAAATTTGAGCTTATGAATGAAACAAATTCCTCCTTCATTGATGACTGTAATAGGATGGCCACAGGATCTTGAAAACCATGAAAAATCATTTCTTCTTGATGAACAAAAACATAAAGACAAGCGTCTTTCATAAGTGCTTGTTGTTCTTGCTCTATTTATTCAGTTCTGAGAACATTGTCAAATGAAATGGCAACAATAGGTTTGTCTACTCTTCCATGCATATCAACAAAAACATTCATACATCCTTGAACATCTTCAAATATGACAGCCATATTATGTGTATCAAGACTATCCTCTTGTTCATCAAACAATTCTGATTTGGTTTTATTAACCTTCGGGAATTTTTCTTGAGGATTGTCATTTTTACTTTCAAATGAATGAAGGGAAATAAGTTCTTGTTGATAATCTTCTTGCAAATGTGAAAAGCTAACAACATAGACTATTTCACAGTCTAGAGTTCCCATGGATGCATTTTCAAAACCATGATTTTCAAAGGAATCAAATAAAACAATTGCCTCTTCATTATCTTTCTGTATTTCTGATTGAAAAGTGGCATACACTGTTTTGTTGTTTTCCTGAAACTGTATGTCATTTGTTTGTTCACTGCTTGAAGTCTCCATAGATGCAGTTTTAGAATCCTCATCCATGTCTAGGCCACTTAGAATTTGAACAACCACATCATTCACAGGGGAAGAAAGACAACTTTGAAACACTTTGTCTTGCTGGAAATCTTGTTGAATATCTTCATCAAGTTCGGGAAAAGGAAAATGAATTTTAGCAACAATTTCTTGATCAGCATCATCTTCAACCAAAGGAGGAGCTACTATTTTTTGTTGGGATGAATATTCATAAAGGGTTTCTATGATTTCATCATTCATACACCCTTCATTACCAAAAACATTTTCAAGGTACCTAATGAAATGTTCACAAAATTCACAACAATCTTCAAACACCAAGAATGAAGGATTAGATTCTCCATAATACTTAAAGAATGTTATGTGGAAATCCTTAAGAGAGTATAAGCTACCTGGTTTTAAACCTTCATACCATAATCTTGCTTTCCCCTCTAGAGTAGCCATAAACATTTTCATCAAACAATCCTCATGAAATTCAACCCCCAGCTTACATATGTGCATGTGGAATCTAATCAAGTGCAAGGCAACATCATTTCCTTTTCCATCTTTGAATTTAGGCAACTAAGTTTGCCAATCTATCTATGGAATACGATTTGGAAAGCTAGGAATATGAGAGTGATTCATTGGAGCATACCTTGTAGATCTGTGATCCATCTTGAAGCAGTGGAGTCATCAATAAAATCTTTAGGCTATTGAGTCTTTAGACAATGGAGTCGCCATGAAAATTTTGAATTCTAGATTCTTGAAAATGGAGTCGCCAGGTGAATGATGTATGACCTTTCTGTGTCTGAATACTTTTCACCATCAGTACTTAGATCTGAACTTTGTCGTTTATCCCAGGGAAGATTTCATCTTGGCTCCCCGACAACGGCGCCAAAATGTTAACACACTGTAAATTTGTTCGGCTGATAAAACAAACGACATAGGTAACCTACAAACCACTTTAGAGCTGGGTACTAGTCTGCTCAGCTCAGAGAGGGCTCTCTCCTGTCACTTGGTCTTTGATAGATGAGTCTTCTTTAACAAGTCAATGGCTAGGTTTTGTTGCTTTGAAGGGTTTTTTATGATTTTGTTGGCAAGGAAGGGGAGGGACACCTAGGGCTATGGAGTCAAACTTCTGAAAACGAATGGAAGCACTGACTGGTCGGTAGAACTCTCCAGAGGATAAAGGCTAAATGAGGCGATGAATCTGAGTTATAAATTGTAATTTGCAGAGTGTAAGAAGAAAGGGAAAACATGTAACTGCATCAGAGCATTAAATAAAATGAATTTTGACTTAGTTAGGAAGAACTTAACACAGCTTAAATTGCTTAAGGCGAGAGCATCATAAGATGAATCCTGGGCCTTTAACTATCCAATTTAAATAGAAGACAGTGAAAATGAAATCAAGAACACAGGAAATACATACAAAGAAATAAAACAAATCTTAGAAAACCACCATTAGAATCTTTTCGTGGAGATTTCAAGACATCTGCATGTGCATTCTATTCAGCTTTAGAAAATTACATTCAAGTTCCAAACAATTAAAATCATGCCCTTGCACTTCTGCCAACCCCTAATACATTTGAAACCCCTAATATTTATACAAGTTGAGTTCCTTTGGTTTGCAACCGATTACAATTATTACAAAGAAACGTTTCGGTTTTGAAACCGATTACAATGATTACAAAGAAACGTTTCGGTTTTGAAACCGATTACAATGATTACAAAGAAACGTTTCTTGAGTCGGACTTTGGTTCCCCTAGCGTTTCGGTCCCTTTCTTTGCCACTTGTTCCGCTTTGGTCTTCCACACGATCTGCCATCTTTGGTGACATCTGGACATCATTTACTGGGTCCTGGAAAGCTGCATTTTATTCTACCCAACTTGATTATTTCCTTCCATTGCAAGTTAGAGGGGATATCATAATCGGTCATTTCTTTTATCAGAATCTCCAGGTCAATGCAGGAAGCATATGACATGACTAGTAGTCCAAGCTTGACCGCTTTGAATTGATTCAGAATTTCAAAGTCTGTAATCAGATGCTCAGCTAATGTAGCTCCTTTTAGATTTTCCTCCAGTGTTTCAAATTTAGAATGATCCATCCTACATTGAGTCAAACGAGCATTGTATTCTTCCTGATCATACAACTTTCCCTTGCCATCCCAAAATGGTGGAAGTCCTTTGGTGAACAATTCTTCAAATAAATCTTTGAACTCCTGCACACTCTGTTCCATTTGTCTTGCCTTAGTTTGGATTGATTTCAGCAGGTTATGTTTAGCAATAACCCTCCTGGCCCAGATAATCAATGTAGTCCTATCTTTAACCCCAATAGTCTGAAGGTTTGCAGTAGGAACAACGTTGAGTAGATTTATGGTGTTCTGGGCCCATTCTGATGGTTTCTTTGCTAAAGTTTCATTTACAACAGTGCACATATTTCTGGCTGTGATGGCTATGCTGTCTTTATCATTAATGAAATTAAGATATGATCTGAACTTGGCAGCTTCAACAGCTATAGAGTCCCAGATGATATGCTTGGCCCCTTGCAACAGGCCTTTGCCTCTTAACCTCATCTTCAATTTATTTATTCTTTCTTGCAAGACTTCATTCTCCTTTTGAAACTGAGCTATCTTTTCATCCTTTGCTTGCATTTCCTGCTTCAATTTCTCTATGCTTCCTTTCAGCCCTTTGATTTCTCCTTCTTTCAAGCTGACTTGCGACATAGCCTGGACAAGTCCTTCAGTGTTTGATCCAACTTCTGCAGTAGGAGCTGGAACTACAACCTTGTTTAACAATTCTTTCTGCTCTTGTGACCATTTCACCTTTTCTTGTTCCAGCTGCAACACCCTAGCCTTGTAGCCCAGTGTCTCTTGACGAATTGTCTCCTTCTCCTATTCTAGAGCAACCAATTCTGTTGTTTGTGGATGCTCTGTGGCAGGCATTTTCAATTTCTTCTCCAAACTTTGAATTGATTTATCCTTCTCATCCAATGAAGATTTCAACCCTTGGGGGCCTTCAGCGTCCAACTTCTTGACCTGAGTCTGCCAAGCTCTACTAGATGCCTTTTCCTGCTTTAACTGCCCTTCCAATTTCATTGCATAAGATGATAGCTTCAAATTCTTTAAACTTAAGCTCAAGTAATCATAATACAACATATCACTGGTATGCTTATGGAATTTGACCTTGTCTGGAGCACTTATGTTATCATATTTTATTTTTATCTCAGAGACTTTGTCTTCATCTGCAACATCAATGTTAAAGGTCCTCTTTGCCACATCCCTTATTGTGAACATAGAAGATTTATGCTGAGAGATCCTTTCCACTTCAGGGACTAAATCCCTCATCTCACCCTGAGTTGTGTTTCCGTTCTCAGCATACTGCTGTTGAAATATTGTAACTGCAAAGAGTATTCTTATTATTATTGATATATTATTCATAGGATCAATCCCCATTGTGGATTGATCATGTCGGTTATTGTAATAGGACCAAATCCCCTTTTGCGGATTGGTCAACAGACAATTATAATAGGCAGAATAAGAAGTCGGCCCCAACAGTTAATAAAGAGACCCAGAAATATAATAAAGGTGGGTTTACCCACCCAGTTGGAGAAGTTGGCCCTGCCAGTGAAGAGACACTTCACACGTGCCAGACTTGTATAAATAAAGGAGGCTAGCGCCTCACTTGCATATAACTCACTTGCTCAGTTTGAGAGACAAGTTCTGATCTGTTATCAGCAGAGGAGAGAGAGAGTGGCGCATATCTTAGAGAGGACTTTCTGTTTTAGCATAGAGATCTCTTGGCATTGTATTGGCTATCTATATTAAGGAAGTTTTGCTGGGTTTTCTTCCCCTAGAGGGTTTCCTAGGATAAATGCCGTGTCTCTTGTGATTGTGTATTTCTCAGTGATCTTGGATTATGCTATTGTTATCTAATGAAATGCAAACATCTATAATAATGGCTTAAACATTAACATGGTATCAGAGCCAACCTGAAGGAAGCATATTTCGCAAGAGAAAAACGTCACTGTTGTCGTACCTACAAATTAGGGTTTTTCAAAAGTGAAGCTTTTCAGCTCCAAATCCACCTAGAAAGTTACGCCCTCCCCCAAGGATCATTTTGGCACCTTCAGCGCACCTTTTCAGTGGCTGGATCTCCCGGAAAGTGAAACCCTAGTTTCACAAAGTACCAAAAGTACCAGAAAACTAGTACCAGAAGTACCAGAGTACCAGTCGAGAAATCCGCAGATCAGATTTGAAGGAGTAAAAGTTGGATTTTCAGAAATCTGACTGCACCACCTAACTCACCTCAGCTCAACGCATCTATCCCCTGGATCAGAATTTCAAAATTCGAAGTTTGAAAAATTAGGGTTTTCTCATAAAACCCTAAAGTTGCAGTTGCAGTACCAGTTGCAGTAGCAGCCGTACTACCAGTGGCAGTCACCCTTGAAGTTTTCTTAAGAGTTGGTAAATATTACCGCTGCTACCAGATGGAGCCACTACCTGCAAATGTTATCAGAGGTATGTACTCACATATGTTTAAATGGTTAAACTTTAAAGAGTATTTGTAGGAGAAGGGATCTCTTGCCATAGATCCAGAAGGATCTCAAGATCGAACACATTCAGAGGAATGATACAACCCAGGTGTGATTATTCTGATATGCATCTATTTGTCATTATTAGTGTTCCATGTTGAAGCTATGATCAAATTATTAGAAGGATTAAAAGTTGATCATAGAGCTTATCCTCTAACCTAACCTTTTGTCAAGATAGCGTATTGTCTCAGTACAACAGACAGGTTGAAGAAAACACTTGTCACTTGAGTGAAGGAGACTTGGAAGAAAAACAAGCACTCATTCTTGAGGACAAGTCTCCAGGTTTGATTAATCAAGATTAATAAGATTCAAAGGTACACATGACAAGTTGATGACTATAGTTGAGATAACAGTCTTTGTAAAGTATTATACCTTATAGCATGTAAGCATATAGAGGTATATGCTTTGCCTGATACAACTAACATCTCCTCTAGGAGAAATCCTGTGTGTTAGTTTCAGGTTGCTATCAAAGAATGCTTGGTCACAACACTATGAGAGTGTTGACCTCATTTTGTATTGTATTCCTTACCTTTAATCTTTGCTTCAGATAAATTATAAGTGATAGCTCTAAAGGATCTACTGGGATGATTGTTCGTGCTATTGCTTTATATTATCAGAGGGATATTACTCTTGCTTGTTTCTTTGTTGACCTTGCTCCAGGTCACATGTAATAACCCTGAGGAAGTTATGGTGAAGGTTGCAAAAGGCAACGTGATAAAGAAGAGACCATAGATGAAGCAATCATCATTGGAAGAGAAGAAGGTAGCTTGCATAAGCTAAAGGGTTACTTAGACGCTGCCATGACCCATGCCATTGAAGAATCTGGCATAGAAGATTAGCTCACATCAACTACAAGGCACTACCATACATATGCAAAGCGGTCACAGGTTTACCAGAACTCAAAGGTGATCATGAAGGCGTATGCAATGGATGTGCACAAGGGAAGAACATCAAGAACCCTTTTCCGAAGAGGGACAGCAAGACAGAAGGAGTCCTAGAACTCATTCATTCAGATATGTGTGGCCCAATGCCATCATCCTCCATTAGTGGGTATTTATACTATGTATCATTCATTGATGATTACTCTTGTAAAACCTGGATATATTTCTTGAAGACTAAAGATGAAGTGTTCAGTAAGTTCAAGGAATTCAAAGCCTTGATAGAGAACCTTTCTGAAAAGAAGATTAAGATACTCAGGTCAGATAATGGAGGAGAATATACCTCAAAAGAGTTTGTGAACTTCTGCAAAGATGTTGGGATCAAGAGGGAACTCACTACTCCCTATAATCCCCAACAAAACGGTGTAGCTGAACATAGGAACAGAACCATACTGGAAGCTGTGAAGACTATGATCCATGATCAAGATCTTCCTATATGCTTATGGGCAGAAGAAGCAATGGCAGCTGTTTATGTGCAGAACCGATTATCCCATAGTGCACTTGGGCTCAAGACACCGGAAGAGATGTTCACCAAAAAGAAGCCAGAGGTAAGCCATCTCAAAATATTTGGTTGTCCAGTGTTTATTCATATACCTAAAGAAAAGAGAAACAAGCTGGACCCTTCAGGAAAGAAGGGAATATTTGTGGGATACTGTGAGG
>ML792498.1:177998-189229 GCA_009831015.1 Picea engelmannii | reverse complement strand
GGAATGGATTCTGATGATAAATGATGCAAGTCAGGCCCAATAAAACCCCTTAATATCTCACGAACTCTCTGTCACCCCTATCTGGCTACTCTGGTAGGCATAACACTTTGTAATGTTATAATGTCCCAAAATGGGGACATTACAATGCACGAGGCTATGCTAGTGTTGATATGACCAAAGGAGAATGATTCACTCATCCACGGGGCTTTGCTAGTGGTGAGTGGCCCAGATAAGGATCAGGAAGATATTATCCCAAATTGGTCATGCACGAGGCTATGCTAGTGTTGATATGACCAAGGGTAATGATTAATTCACTCACGGGGCTCTGCTAGCGGTGAATGGCCTAGGTGTAGTCCTTCTCCTGTCAAGGAGTGGATGGACTCGAGATGTTATCACATGCATATTCCGGGATGGAATGCATGTGCGGAGATGGCACATCAACATGGCTCATCAAGACAAGCTTTCTATGACAGAAGAAATCCAAGTATGGAGAATACGTCCCTCATTGAGAGGGCCTATTGGAGATTTGCAACTTCGGGCAGTCATTCTCCACAAGAAAGTACAAGAAGACCCATCTACACCATTACAGAATCCCCAGGAAGAAGTACAATACCTAGGAAGAGAAGTCGGCCCCACAGGAAAAATAATAATAAAATTGAAGACCCAGAAATAAGAAGTCGGCCCCATAATGGCAATGATGAACCACGAAATTACCATCATTTGACATCTTCTTTTCTTTCTTTTTAACCCTTTATCATTTACATATAACCATGTTTTATCCATTTTAATCCATATACGGGATTTAGGCTCAAGATGTTTTCCAATTGCATTTCTTAATATTTTATTGGATTTCTGATTAACATTAGGGGAAGTAGCGTGTTTTGTATTTACTTTTGAAGTGACAGCTCATGTGTGGACAAGTCATTACAGGGTTTTGCTTTAAAGGTTCACATATTCTTCAAATCAGAGTCATTGCACATCCATTGCCACAGATTCAGAATCATTAAATGTTGATACAGTTCTGAGGTTCTCATGTTTTCAAATCAATCTACTGCAGAATCGCTGTAGCTACCTGCTGCAGAATCCCTGTAACTACCTGCTGCAGAATCCCTGTAGTTGTCTGCTGCAGAATTAGGCCTGTAATAGCTCAGAATCACCTAAATATTTAACATTGTCGGACACTGCAATGTCAATAATAAATTCCAGGTTTCATTGGAAGATATATGAAGGATTTCAAGAACAATGAAGGCATATCAGCAAGGGGATTTAATGTGAATATATTTAGCATGGAAATATATCAGCAAGGAGATTAATTTAAAATATTTCCAGCATATGTAATATGTGTCCGTGAGCCTCACCAATCAGCATATTAATTAATATCTCCAGCAACAAGATATATCAGAATTGAAAGATTAAAATCAGCATGATACTAATTCAGCAAGGTTCCAGCATTTGATTTTAAGTGCATAATTCTGGCACTTAATATATATCAGCTCCAACGCTATTATATCAGCAGAGTTAATATCTTCACCAGAGTTAAAGGAATTAAAATCAGCAGCAGATTAAGGAAATGAAATTAGCTAAGGTATCGAGTATCCAATGATGAGATGAAGGAAACAAGTTCCAGTAGGTGCCACAAAGTTCCAGCCATATGGTTAAAGAATTAATGCTTCGACAAACTAATAAAATCACCTAGCACGTGCTAAGCAATCGGATAAGCCATAATCCACTTGCACAAGTTGATGAAACGACTTACCTATTTTTGGAGGAATCTATAGGTCTAGAAGCCACCTCCAATTGGCTGATATGTAAAAATGAATGTCCAATCTAATCAGCAGACAGTAGTAGTTTGGTTGTTAGCAAAATAATAGGGACTGGTCACTCCATATTTGGGCAACCAAATTCCCTCCTCTTATATAAATATATGTGTGCTAATGTCTGTGGGGGGGACGACTAGTACGTGTGGTCTCTTGTTGTAGACATACTGTTGTGTAAGAGCCGAGAGCTCAAGTTCAGACTTAATAAATTTCTATCTATGTTGTGTGTGCTTATTGTTGTCCATTGGTGGTGATTTAAGACTGAGAGCACAGGCCTACCTGTGAGGAAGGGCCCACTCACAGGTAAGGTTTTGTGTTGCATACAATCTTTTTGTGTTAATAGATAGCTGTTAATTTGATTTTGATTTAGAATTGCATAATTTTATCTTTGTTCCAAACCTTGGCTGCACAATGGCCATTGGTTTTATGTTGCAGAATGATGAGTAGGATGTGCTAGGACTTAGATTTATGCAAATTATTAATTTCTTGATCAATCTTTGCTTATATTAATACTATATGTCAAATTTGTGCTTGCATTTCTCATCTGTAACAATATTTGGAATATCATTAACAAAGTTGTAAATTGGGGAATTATATGATTTGCTAATCTAGTCCTGGCATATTAACCAAGTAATAGTTTCATTTATGATATTTTAATGTGTGAGTTAAAATGAAATAGATAGTTTTCTTTGCGTTGCTTGGAGTGCTGCAGAATCACTTTATCTATGACCCCACGAGGTGAATACACGAGGGTATAGGGTTATGAGAGCTCAGAGACCTTATCCTGAAAGGTACTACTAGCTGGGATGGGGGTTATAGCATTGTGACTTTATCCTTTTATGTTTTTCTTCGATTTATGCACAGTCTTGTTTAGTTAGTCTTTCGCAGTAGCTGGGCAAAGTCCTTCTGTGCATACTACACTGAGTGCCTCGCAGGTACACATTGAACCTTGGGTTGACAAATTAAGTGAAAGAGTGTAAAGTGACACCAAATAATTGGGAATCATATTTATACCTCGTCAGGCGCCCAGATCAGTATAAATACAAGATTGGCTCATTTCATTTTGACAGTAAAACAGCTCCTTCTGCAGTGCGCACAAGGCAGTTGCAGCTGCAATTTTGGCAGTTTCGCTATTTCTAGGTTATTGGTTATCTTGGAGAGTGTGCCACACTTGGAGAAGCTCTTGCTTGGTTATTCTTGGTCATATTATTGAGGAGCTAGGTCTTGGTGATGCTAGCCTTGGGGAGGATCTTCTTTGCATGGTATTTTGACTTTGATGGTGATGTACTGGTAATATCTTGGATTGAATTCTTCTAGAGAAAGGTTGTTGGGTTTTCTCCCAAGTTTGGGTTTCCCGGGATAAATTCTTGTGTTCTTTTGTCTACTGTGCATGGTTAATATTTCTAGATCTTGTTATTTCCATTGCATTGTTATAGTTGAGATTTTCAGTGTATAGTTATTCTATGATAACTGTTGTATGAAAGTGAATCTTGTTATTAATCATAAGGCAATAACTATCAAGAGCTGAGAATCATAAAACACCAACAATATATCTCCGTTGACTGCTGCAAATAGGGACAGCAAGCTTAACTTGCTTGTCTACTTAACTTTAAGCTTGCATACTCGTCCTTTCTTGTGTCTCGGGAAGGTACAATCATCTTCTGCAAGTACTCAAGTTTCTTGGCAATTATCAACCACTTCCGAAACTCTTTTCCAAGCTATCTTCCACTTAGTATCTTGACCTATAGGGCCATCACTTCCATCATCTCACTTTTTGTCTCATTTCCCCTAGGGTCACTCGGGATTCTCCCCTTGTGTTGGATTTATCCCTCACTTAAGCAAGGGGAGGTTTTACCTAAAGTGACAGTGGGTAGATTCTCCCACTGTTATCGCCATCTTGTGGATTGGGTCAGGCTTTGCCCAACCTACAGTTTTTGCGATAACAGGTCCATTCAACTGTCTTATAAGCTGCAAGTTTTTGCTTGGCTAGTTATCTAGTAAGGGATCACCTTGAGAGATAGATTGGCAAAGAGTGGGATTTCTGATGGACTCTGCCCTCTTTGTCACTGTTGTGAGATGTTGAAGCATATTTTTTGGAAGTGCCAATTTGTTAGGATTTGTTGGGCATTCATTCAGGACCATTGCTCAGTACTATTTTAGGGCCAGATTAATTGGCAACCGACGTTTGGTTACTGCAGCTACCTAGTTCTCTCATCCTTCATTGGGATTTGACAATGCTTGATAGTTTCTGCTCTGTTCACCCTCTAAAAGATACAGTATAAGTTTCTTTTGAGACTGAGGTTAGCTCTCTGTTAGCATTTTGTGCTATACGGTGTGATGAGGTACATCACTAGTTATTGGCCATGGGAGCTTTGTTGATCAAAATGATCAAGTTTTAGATTTTGTAGCCTATTCAGACTTTTTATTTCAGTGTTAGCATCTCTTGGGAAGAGGATATAATCTCCATTGTATATAGCCTTCCACTTTTGTTTTGATGTTTTTAAACATTTTTCTGTAAACGTAAGACGTATTTTGCAACAACAACAAAAGTATTAACTCTAACATGTTGAATATGAATGCTAACTTCATCCACATCCTATTCACCATGGCACCTGCTGACTTGCAACATATTTTTCCCCGTGGAATTATTCGCGTTCCAGTTTCAGCTGCAAAAATCGTCTTCATAATACTGCATGTGTTAAAGGATACTGATTCCACTACTTCATTCACTCTTATTGGCTCAACTTCATTGTTTTTTGCCAAGCCGAGTTTTGTAACACTTATTTACATAAATATTCAATAACAAGCTCATTTGTCTTAGGAAAACTATGTCAGTTGATTAAATGTCTTATAAATTCAATCTTTGATAAATCTAGTCACTAATCTATGTTGACTATAGTCTAGGAAAACCTAGTTTCCTAAATTTCATGTTTATAAGGCTTCCAAATTTAATCTTATATGGCAAATGAATCAGTAGATAAAAAGCTCATTGAGATTAAAGACCATGCCCAGGTCAGCACAAGATTTTAGAACTTTCAACAAATTTATCGATGTAATTGAGACAATGCATATCTACTTCTAAATCATTCCAGTAAAGACTAAAACAAATTTCATTATAATTTGAAAGTGAAAATATAAACCTGCAATGAACAAGCACCGATGCACCTTCTAGAGCAATACGTGCAGCAATCCACGCAGAACCAGCTATGACACTATGAATATGCATTAGCCAACCGCTGTCTCCGAGTGCTGAAACAGATGCAGACATGCTGCTTACATGACCTCCTCCCCAAGTCCATCCACCATTTCTCTGCAAATTCATTTCATATATGCAATGTCTGTTGATATTAGTCATAGGTTGCAAATAATAAGGCGTTGCAAACTAATAAATTGACCAGCAGATAGGAGAAAAGTGGAACATAAAAGCCTAGTTGTTATTCAATATAACGTTTTTAAGCACTGTAAGATATATGTACAAACATTTCCACAATTCATAAAAACCAATCTTTATTTCTACATTTTAAAAAATATGAATCTTCAGGAAACCCCATCTATTAATCAAATAGCCAAAAAGAAGTTATAGAAGAAGAATAGCGAATAAAAGATTCAAACTCATCAACTAGAGATGAAAACATGATTGGTGACACTGTTGGGGCTTAAATGTCCCATGTTATTCATATGCTTACCCCACACACAATATAAAGTTGACAGAAGGTACAAGAAGTAATAAACAGAACAGAGTAACCTTACTAATGACGGGAATTCCGTTGTAGATTACTAATTTTACGTCAACAAAATACCAAGATTACTACCATGGTAGAAATCTACCATGAAATTCCTACCCTCATAAGAGTAAATGAACTCTTAGGACACAATTAAGACTCCTCATAGGTGGAGAGATGGTACGGGTCTATTCTCAAAAGTAGGATAATAAGTTCATAAGAAACATAGGTCATAGTTAATACAGACACAAGGCAACTTAGAACCAGAATTTTAGTAGAATAGATATGCAGGCAAGGCAACATACAACTTTGAAGAAATCTGCATTTCTTTTCTACAATTTTGTCACGTGTAACATTAAATTTGTGGCATCAGACTTGCGCTTGATACGAGGGAAAGCCACTGTTAGTGCTGATATGCCAAACTGCTCTTTAAATGTTTATTACACTGTGACTGTGCTATTTCTCTTGAAACGATTTTTTCACTGTGCTACTACTTTCCTAATGCTTGGAAGTTCCTACCATTAGTGCTCACAACCTCTCACAGTTTGCATATGAAATGTCAAAATCATGTTTGGGGGTTTGCATTAGGTTTTCTAGGGTTTTATTTTCTTCCACTGGCCGTGACGCCCTTCCCCCATCCTCTTTCCCACCAGTGTCCCTTGGTATTCCCACGCAGCCTTGTGTTTTATATTATTATTCGAAATTTTTTATTAAAAGGGAATCTGTTTCCTCTGCCTTCAAACCAGCGATTCCAAAACAGTTCCGCGAATCCGAGATTCCGGTGCACATTGGGAGCAGTAGCAGTACCCTCCCAAGATGATTCTGGTAACTACGCTGCAGACAGATCTATGTGAAACATATTGCTTGGAGACAAGCGACTGAGTGAAATTCTCGAAGAAATTTTGCTAGGAAGATTAGCAAATTGCTGTAACAAGTTGTTGGGAGAGATACGATAAAACCTTTAAGTTTCGTGGTTTGTGAAAAATAACATATGGCTTGTTTACAAATATCATGTTGGCAGAAACTCAAACGCACAAAGTAAAAGGGAAGAAGTATAATAGTATAATGTTTGGAAGCAAGCGATAATTGCTATTTTGAGTATATGGAGATGGTGGAGGTGGTGACAGGGAAGGTCATGAGAGTTCCCACAGATGCAACTAAGGAAAAAAGTTTACGATACCAAGAATCTAGAGGTAGTCATGTTAATTAAAGTCAGTCGTTCATGATCTGCTCTCACAGGTGCAAAATGCAACTAATCATGAGTTGTGGAAGAGGCTGAAATCATTGTATGAAATTTTGGATAAAAGGAGGGCACTTCACCTTAAAAATCTGTTGTTCTCAACAAAGCTAATCAGACGGAGATTCAATTTCTGATCACCTGATGAAGTTAAAAGATACCAGACATCAGATAGCTGAGATTGCAAAGGAGGCTGATGACGAAGACAAGGCTGCAATTGCCCTCAGTAGTTTGGCTCAACTTTTGAGCATTTTTGAAAACTTCAAAGTTCAAATACTACCTCCGAACCTACTACAATCATGTTGGACCAGTTGTCAACTTATCTTTTGCGGGAGAAATGGAGAAAGCAGTTAGCAAGTGGGGAAGTGTTGGAGAGTGTCTTTGCAACAAAATTTAAAGGCAAAGGCAAATAGCAACTGTAACCTGCAAGAAAAAGTAATTCTGAAAATGAACTAACCACAAGGAACACTAGTATTCAGTCCAAATGTAGTACATATTGTCATTATTGTGGCAAGTTAGATCACATTATGAAGTTTTGCAGGAAGAGATTGTGGGATCTTGAGCACAGAAAAAATCAGCGTCACAAGAAGTATGCTAATGCTGTGGAGTATGAGAGGGATAAAGGTAATGAACATGAAGAATATCCAATTGTTGCTTCTCAGGAGAGAGGTAAATCACTAGATGATTGGAAATTTGATTTGTGTGCATCACAACATATGAGAAACCGTGGGATATTGGTTTGTTTCTAATTGAGAAGATAAATCCAGATCCCAAATTGTGATTCTAGGTGATGGCAGGACTCATTTTTTGTGGTGATGTTCAGTTGAAGATCTCTGATGGTAAGAAGTCATTTTTCAGAACGTATTTTAGATTATAGGTCTCCTTTCAGTTGGTCAGATATTGAAGAAAAGCCACATTTGGAAGTTTTCTTTAGAGCAAGAAGATGCTTGGTGAAGGACAAAAGTGTTGAAAAACTGATGCATGTAGGTAAATTTAAAAATTTACAGCATACAACCAACATACCAATACATTTTGCATATATGAGGATCACTGAAAGTGAGACAATCACAGAGAGAACACAAGTATACCCCAAGAAACCCTCTTGGGGTAGAAAACCTAGCCAAAACTTCTCTTTAGATTCTTCAACAAAGTACAATACCAGTACAAGACTTTAGAGTAACTAGCTAGGACTCAGAGGGCTGAAACAATACCTCTATTTCAGCAGTTACAAACTTCACAAATAACTGAACTAACACTTATAGTAACAGCTTGACAAACTCATCAAAAGATAACTGACTTTCCTTCTTGTTGTAGCAGAGTTATGGCAGCTTTAACACAGTATTTGTAGCAGCCTTATATCAGCAAAGAACAGCAGAAGACTTCAGCAAGAATAGAGTGCTTGTATCAGCAGTATACTTCAACAACTAGCTGTCATATACCAGCAGAAGACTCCAGCAACTAGCAGCCATATACCAGTAGAAGATTCCAGTAGATATCAGGCATATACCAGCAAAATACTTCAGCAAATAGATGCCTTGCCTCAGCAGAAGACTCTAGCAAAACAAAGGTATATAAATGTTAAGTGAATGCCCCTTTTTATAGGTTGGTTTGGCTGCCCTAAGCAGCCCCCTAAGAATGTATGACAGTTGTATAATAGTTGTCATACCTACCCTCCTTTGGCTCCCAAGAGCCACCTCCTAAAGCTCCCAAGAGCCACCTCCTAATGCTCCCAAAGGTCACTTCCTTTGTCTCTTCTAGAGGCTGCCCTAAATTGTTGTCTTAGGATTGTAGGACATTTGTATAACAGCTGTCATACCACCACCCTAAGCAGCCCCACTAAGTTGGCCACTCCAACTGCCCTAAGCAGCCCTCTTAAGCAGTCTCCCTAAGCTAGCCACTACAACCGCCCTAAGCAGCCCTCTTAGAGGCGCTATGAGGTTGACACATGGCGTATGGTTGTCTTGGCATAAGGTTGAGACTTGTCATGTGTTTGATGCTTGACATAAAGCTAACACTATATCAAAACTTTATTTACATGGTTAGTTACAATAGGGAAAATAGCTTCCAAAGCAATATAATTCAACACTCCCTCTTAGCAAGGAAGGTATTTTCCTAGTACCAACTGTTACATCCATTTGTCTTTACTTGGCTATTGACTTGTTGATCCATGTAAAATCTATTCATCAAGAGAAGTTGTGTATCCATAACTAGCATTGGGATCAGTAGCATCTTTGGTGAGCACATTGATGTCATTACAGGATTTTTATTCACTCAGTTCACCAAGAATTGTTTGTGCAATTCACCAAGAACTGTCCTACTAGCCATATGCTAGAGGAAGCTATACAATTCACCAAGAACTGTCAGTTCACCAAGAACTGTCAGTTCACCAAGAATTGTCAGTTCACCAAGCTCTGTCTTACTCAATGCCAGTCCTTTTTCATACTGGATGAGTAATCTTAGAGCCAATCCTTTTTCATATTGGATAAGAATAGATATCACCTTTTTGGATCAAACCCTAGTTCTAGGGTTTCACCAATTTTGATTTTTATTGTTGTAATTAATTTCCAAAATTAATAAACACCTTAGATCAGCCACAAGAACGTTAGATAAGACAATAAAGCACAATCCAAGAGGGTCGATTTTCATTCTAGGGTTAAAGAATCAACAAATTAGCATAAACCCATGGAAAAAAATGTCTAGAAGATAAAAGTAAACTGTTAACTTTGCACTAGACAATGAAATAAATATTTTTTACGGTTTATATCTTTTATATTTTTCTGCATTTTTGTATTATAAAGAAATAATTGAAAATTTAGGGTTTTGGTAGGCGAATGTTGGGAGTTAGGGCTTAGCCTTATCTCCACTAGGGCTTGTGGGGTCAAGAAGTATGCCCCTCTAAAAATTGGTTATCAACGTTTATGGATTAGAACTACATACTAGGGCCAGAAGGCTAGTAGTTTCTTGCTAATCAAGACATACCATGAAACCAAGGCCCTACAAAAAGGGTTTCCCCGAGGGAATAGCCTTCACCAACAAGATCAACAGAAGACTTGGAAAGAATATTTGAAACCCTTTCCAAGGAGCATAAAACTAATCAAGACAAGAGACAAGCACTTACCAAATCGTTTTAGGGAAAAAGGAAGAGATACAAACCCTAGACGTCCTCCCTCCAAGTAGTTGATAGCTCCTCAATGGATCGATCTTGCTAGTTTATGTAGAATCTTGAATAATCACAATAGTCTTTGAAAAATATGCCAATAAGAATAACCAAGAAATATAGATCATCCAAGAATTAACACCAAGAAAACACCAAGTAAAGAGCTTCTATTAAATGGCTCCAATAATGATCTCCAACAATTCACAACAAAATGAGTCAGAGAAGTGCTTATATTTGTAGATGAGACTCTCAACTCCTGTCCACTCTTTATTCCCCAAAATTAGGCCAAGGAATAAAATAAAATAACTTGTCATCCATGTTATCCCCAACTCTTAGGGATAACTAAAGAAATGATGTCTCGAGGCCCTCAAGTTGCAGACATGGAGTACCGAGAAACAGCCTGACCAGCAGTGTCCACTTGCACATATGGAGACTCGCTCCACCACCACAGCTCCAGGTTCATCACAACGGTATCCACCACATCAGCTGGCTTCCGGAAGACATTGGGTCTTGCTCCATGAGGTACAAGCCAGGTATTATGGTGAGTGTCATTTCAATATTTGAGGCATTTGAGTTTGTTGCATCTATTACTGCTTTTGATTATGTACCATTTGCTTGGACATTATGCTCTTTGCCCTGTTTTACTTTGGTGATTGACATTGCGCCCTAGCAAGTGGGTCACCCTTAGGGATAGGTTTGCTACTAGGAGGTCCTCTTGACAAATCATCGTGCCATTCCCGACCATACTTGTCACTTTCCACACTTCACCCCCTCATCTCCTTACCTTTTGGGATTTTCGGGTATACTGACCCAAGAAGGGGTTGTCCGGGTCCCTCATTTCATGGTAAGAAGGGGTTGAAGGTCCAGAGGCTTGTAAGCAGGAAAAAGATAAAATCAATTCATTAACCTTCTAAATGCTCTCCTAGGGATCCCGAGGACAATGAAATCTCTCTCATAAGAAACTGAAACTGATGGGACCCGTGAAAAATAACTAATACAAAATGCCAACCAAGGTGGAGCATGTGTGGGCATTGTTTTTAATGCTTAGGTAGAAGCCCTACACATGTTTTCAACTTGGGGAAGCATGATGTGACTAGGGTAGAGTCAAGGTGGGCCCAGTTTTTCATGCTTAGGTAGAAGCCCCACCTTGGCTTTAACCTGGAAACATCTTAAAAGCATAAAAGGCAATAAATGGACTTGGAAAAAGGTTGCATTGAAAACAAAGGTGCAGCACACCCTCTGTTGAAATGTAACAAGGGATGTCCTCATTCATGTTTTTGTGTTTTGTCATGGGGGGG
>ML792498.1:152160-163860 GCA_009831015.1 Picea engelmannii | reverse complement strand
GACGTTGCTCTCCCTCAGCCTCCATCATCTTGGTGAACATCTAGGTAATCCTTTAGGGTACACCATTGTTACTATGAAGCTTTCCCCTCCCGGAATGTTATCTAGTCCACTTTTTAGGATTACCTTTGTGGGCTGCTTCACTTTTCTCTTTTATTGTCTACTCTTTCTTTTCTCTTTTCTTTCCTTAACTATAGATTACCACTGCTTAGGAGAGGCTATAGGCACTGATTGTTGTTGTCAAAGGTTGTATTTCCTAGACCCATTGAACTATTTTGGTAACTCATGGACATTAATATCATCTCATTGATCATAGTCCTAGCAAAATTTTAAGAAAGAAAAAGAAAAAGAAAGATAAAATTATTGGTCACAAAAATCTTGACCAGATTTTCCTATCCTTACATGATAGCATAAAAATATACTCCTAAGCCATAAAAAAAAATGTGATTAAAACATAGTTCCACATAGTGCAGAACATATTTAAAGTTGCGTAACAAATTAACATAAAACATGGATAGCTCTAAAATGACATGCATGTCGATACAGATGTGCTATAACACTTTGAAATCATCATGATATGGGGTTATATAATATATATCTATATATATAACCCCATATCATGATCATTTCAACACATCTGTATCCACATCCATGTCGTTTTAGAACTATCCATGTTATATATATACATAGCCTATACCCCATTCCTAAAATTTGGCCAGGTGCCACAAGACCTGAACTAAGTTTCCAATGTGACTGGCATAACGAAAAGGACAAACAAAATCTCAAACCTTGTGACTTCAACCCATTTGATATTAATGATACACCTAAAGCCAAAAATTATAATAAGATGAGAAATACAGACCATAATTTAATGATTCAGGTACATTTCATAAAACTTCAATGTACATTATCACAAGTTGCTCATGGTTACATAAGAGATGACATCACACAAAATATGTTAGTAGAATAATTTTTACAAGTTCAACAAGAAGACTCCACATAATAATTGGCTCAAATTTATAAAAACTAGTACAACCTATGCAATAGAAACTAGTATTATTGATCAAATCAAGGATAAAGGATAAACTATCCTATTAATGTCCACTCAAACCAATTTGGCTTACCGGACGTTTGTTGAGTCCCTTTGATTTTGTCATATCAAGTGTCATTGGTATCTTTCATTCTCCAATAGCCTAAAACAAATTAGTATTACTATCTGATACCACTCAAGGCATTTCTAGTAAACAAAGAGGCTCACTCAAGAGATATTAAAATGTTTCATCTTAGGAGTTAGTTTCCGAGCATACTGTGTGAGCATGATATAGTATAGAATCACGATACGGTGTTATCAAGTGACACTGGTATCTTTCATTCACCAACACCCAATAGGGAAGCACTAGTAAGAGTGGGGACAAATTGAAATAAAAGAAATGACTATCCTATACAAGGCATTTTGTAATAGACATAAATATATAAAATATAAATATAAAGAGATAATAGCAAATGCTACTAACTAATAATTAATATGTAATAAAGAGACCTCCTAATGAAAGGACATGTCTCTTAGTGAAAGGGTGACCCTGCATGGGTATATATATATGGCCCTCATCTTCATTTCTAATCATACTATTCATATTCTCATACATTTGATTTAATATATTATTTATCCACATGGATTTCTTTATACTATTCCAAATATTTTGGATGTGTGTGATCTGAACCGGATTGGTTCTGTTACACATCTTAATATTTTGGATGTTTGTGATCTGAACCGGATTGGTTCTGTTACACATCTTTAGACTGCATATCAAAATTTCAAATAATAAAAATTACGGATGGGTGTAACCTGAAAGAAATGCAATAAAAATGTTTAGTCTTGAAATAGGATGGATAGCAGGGCTAACCAGGAATGATGATAGACCATCTGAGGAAGCAGCACCATGTGTATCCAAGTAGTCTCTCAGCCGAGAAAGACTATCTCTCATGGCATGGATATTATCAATCCCAAAAAATACAACCTGTGTGACATTAACAATGCGGACAGATTACTGATTATAGAACATATGTAGTAACCATGTTGAACCTGAACTCCAAGGCAAAATCACTTGCTACTCCTCTGACCTACAAGGATCATACTCCACTGTTCTAAGAGCAAAACTAACCTCTGACTGTGAGTAGTTAGAAGAGGATTCTGATCCACCTCCCATGGCCCCATTGGCTAAAGCATTTTTTCTGGGCCTTGCATCAGCAATACATAGCTTTCTGTAAAGAAAAGCAATTCATCCATTCTGTTGAGATAAGTCCAAGCTATAATAGAGGTAAACATGAAAAGGGATATTCAATATCTGACACACCTATCGAACTGTATTTTATGAGAAACTGCAACACTTGAAAGTCTTTTGGAAATATCATAACTCCATAAAAAAATTGAGCTTTACAGGTCAATGTTTAAATTTTCTGAAAAAGAACAGAACTTTAATAAAGGCAAACTATAAGACATCACACCACTGTATCCGGCTAAAAATCTTTAAATCTGCAATCTTATGGCCATTTACTCTTCCCAAATTGTTATCCACTGCCGTGCTCCCATCACCTTCTATTCTCTTTTTTCCTTACCAGATTCAAGTAAAGTACATTGATCTGAGAAAAATTTGTAAGCTCTAGGCCATCTAAGACACTTCCAATAATCCCCTCCAGGAAAACACAAAATAGAAAACATCATCTTCAAAACTTAACCCACATATCAGCCTACATTATGCAAGGCAATTCAAGGACACCAAGAGGTTTGATTTGCTTTTTGCAGAAATATGCTGCTTATATTAAGACGAAAAAATTCATGATACAACATAATATACAAACTTAAATCTACCTAAATGACAGTAGAAAGGCCTTTAGTTCAGAGTCCAGACTGAGCCCTGGGCTCACGGCCCCTCGCATCTCTTCTAAGAAGAGTGCCTGTTTTCTGCCTTACTCTTTTGGTCATCCATCAACACTAATAAAATTACCTTATATTATCTAAAGGAAAAATTATATAGCAAATATAGACTATGCAGCACAAAATGATATATACAAAATTATAAAACTGTATTCATTAACGGTGGACCACATTTTCACAATAGCATTGATCTCCTTTACAGGTTGAAAACCTAACTACTCTAACAAATTAGAGAACCAAGACCCGCTAAAGACAGCCACACATATAAGCTTTTATAGAGTATGCAATGCAACAACTCTAATAAGATAAGATAAGATAATTTTATTAATGTCCACAAATGACATCTATTAATCCCGAGTAACTATTTATGAGAGTCACTTATAACACGTGACTTTATTACATTGCATTATTGAAGCCTTATACTCTAACAAAATAGAGAACAAAGATCCACTAAAGACAGCCTCACATATAAGCTTTTATAGAGTATACAATGAAACAACTCTAATAAGATAAGGTAAGATAATTTTATTAATGTCCATAAACGAACAAAAAAGTACGTATATGAAAATCAAAAGTACATCAGTAGTGATAAGCAGTGGGAGTCGAAAGGTGACTCCTAAAGGCCAAAAGAGTAGAGATAAAAACTACATAATAGCAACATTAATAGCAAAAGTAAAGGACTCTACCCATCAATACAATATAAGAAAGGCCTACTATAGTAACAATGGAAACGAAAATAGAGGCAAAAGAGGAAGAGAGAGAAGAAGCAACCTTGGGACCCATAAAGGATCAAGAAATCATTGTAATAGAGGGGGAAACTCCAAACCCCATGCTAGTTGGTATCCACCAAGTTGCACTAGGATGGACTTGCAGTTGAGCCGCCAAAGATTGAGCAAGCAGTTGCTCAAAATTCGAAGTTCAGAAGTCCAGCTGGTCAATTTGACCACCTTTTTTCTCATTTCCATCCCCTATGGGGCATTCTAATAAGATGAGATTGGCATGATGATTTTGTAAAAGGTTTGTCCTCCTAAGACTTGATCATGAGTATATACTCTAGAGTGATTTTTTTCACTTGTTAATTATTTCTTGCCTGAAATTCATTTTAGGCGAGTTATAATTTCTAAGTTTTTTCACTCACTACCTCCAAAGCTGGAGTTTGTATTGATGGTGAGGCCTTAGCTTGGAAAATTTAAGTCTAGTGTCCAAATGTTTATATTACCATGCTAGGTCATCATTTTGAGTCATATGGAAATTGCACTAAGGTCCCCTTAGGATTTTTTAATATTTTAAGTCAATAAAAAAAATCCCACAAAATCGGGATATTTTAATTGTAATTGTTGAATAAGTTAAAAAAATAGTACTAGGAGGCATTATATGCCTTGCGGGTATTCGTTTTCACATCCAGAATACCCATTTTACCTAAGTACCACCTTTTCGAGGGTAAATATTGAGTTTTACTCAAGAAAAAGTGATTTTCTCTCGAAAAAGGTAAATAAAAGTCAAATAAAAGACAAAAATCAGCAAATGCTATTTTTGTGGAAACATGTTTTCGGTCAACTCTTACTCTCTCTCTATTTACTACCACTTAGTGACAATTGAGGTGAGTTAGGGAGGAGTTGGTGGTGATATGTGGCACATGAGTGAGAATCCCAATGTGTGGTGCGCACCTCCTTAGTGAGATGGCGCATTGAGGGAGATGGTGAGGATCCCAAGGAAGGTCGCCACCTTCCCTTGGCTATGTGGCACCTCCTCTCTCACTTCCACATCCACTTGTGACGACTTCACTTCACTTGCTTGAGACATGGCGAAGATCCAACCACACGTGGCTCATCTACTTTTGGATTGGCACCCTCCATCCTTGGGAAATGCACCCTCTCTCTTATTTAAGCAAGTCGACCCTCCTCTCTTTGGCCAATGGGAGTTGGACTATGCTTGTGTATGATCTATTGTAATACTTTTATGCTATCGGAATAAAGAGGAAGACTTTGGAGGTCTAATCTATGGTGGCTTGGCTCATGTGTGGATGAATGTCATGTATCTTATGAGGTGATCTTGTTCAATTCTTGCTTATATACATTGTTAATATTGGCCAATTGTAAGGATATTGTTATTCATTTGGGTAGGATTACTGACCTTGTTGCATTTTTAATCCTATTGTTTATCTACATTAGAGGTTTAATGTGCATGCTTTGTTTTTGTGATTAAACTAACATGCCATTTGAAGTTCTTGTGTAGGTGACACTGAAATTTTAACAATTATTTGCAAGTTTTGTGAAGTACATGATCCTTTCAACTTGGAGAAGTGGATGAGCTTGTTGCCATCTACCACTCTTCCAAGATCTTGAGGACATTCTTCCCTCTTCATTCCATCAAAGAGACCCCATTGCCCAAGGAGTTCCAAGCTCAAGATTTCCTATCTCTCCTTCATAAAAATCTTACATTATTTTGGTTACTTCATTAGCATGTTTTAGTTAGAATCAAATTTAAATTGAAAAGTTTAGATTTAGTCTCTTTCTTTATGCATGCATGCTACATTTAGATCTAGATCTAAGTTTTATTTCCATATCCAAAGCTAGATCTAAAAGTAGAAGTCACTTTTTTGCAAGTATTTCCATCTAAATTTGAAAAGGCATAAAAGTGAATAGTTTAGAAGGTTATTTCATTGTAAAATCTTGCTACTCAGTGTCATTTGTTTGCTGTTTTGGGACAGCAAACAAAAGTCACTAAAAGGGCTCTCATTTAGTTAGTTTTATTGTTGAAAATCATCAAAAAATTTCACTTTTGTACTTAGAAATTTTCTTCAAGTTTGGGCTTTAAAGGTTATGATCCAAAGGCATTTCCAAAGTGTCTTTTGGGTGCATTTGATCTCGCAGGTTTCTAAATAAACAAGGGGAGACTATGCCGGATTTTGGTAGAATCGGAGCATCTAGGACCCCCGGAAGCACCACCCCTTTGAAGACTAAACATTTTGAAACCTTGTAAAACTTGTAGATCCTCACTTATAACCTATGTTGCATTGGTTTTGGGGACGGGGGAATGGCGGGGACGGGGGGACACGTACCCGGGACGGCTAGAGCACACCCCCAATTTTTTCAGGGGACGACGGGTTGGGGACGGCAATAATATATATATATCAAAAAATATTAAAATTCACCATAAACATTTGTAGTTGCTTCAAGCTTGTAAGCATATCAAGCTATACTATACAGTATTATGCACAGCGCTTACACTTGCCAATTCTGAAAAAGCTCGACCAATTTAAAAAAGGATCAAGTGACATTTCATTATTGGATGCTAGACAAGAGCAAAATGTAGTTTAGCTTTAGGAAACTTAAATGAGAAATGTCTCTATAGCATTTTTTCTTACTCATATTTCTTGTTAATGACGATTATGTTAAAACATAAAAGGCATTCCCTTCTCAATAGGTTTTGCAGATTTTTATGGTTGTGTTGAAAACCACTATAAAACACTTTGGTTTTGTAAAGAGATTAGATTCATATTTCAGATTAAGAATGTGATTGAATAGGAATTTATTCAAACATTTAGTGCCCAATCGAAGTCACTACTATCTGATTGTTTTCACAATGCTTGAGGTTGGGATGGTGGAATCACTATAATTGAATGACTCCTGAAAACCTGTGTACAATATGTAAAAGCTAAGATGACCAAAAAAATGAGAAGAACAAGAACAGTAACCATAAGGATCAGCCCTTTGAAATGTTGCATTTCTTGTTTTTTTGACATAGAAAATTTGTTTGTTGTAACCTTGTTGCTGAAAATACAATATTTAAATCACCAGAAATCCAAATCAAAACCCATGTTTTGAGCTACAACTTTTACAACAAATTAAGATTCAATGCAATACAAAAATAATGGATGGGAAAAATGATCTTATTGTCCAATCATCAATTTCCATGATTGTCGAGACTCAAGATATATGCCCTGAATATCCCCAAAATCTGCCCAAAAAAATCCCTGAAATCTTCCTAGAACATCCTTGAAATTTGTTCGTAACGTCCCTGAAATCTGTCGGGAACGTCTTGGGGACGACCAACAAGTCCCCGAGTCCCCAATGAAGTCCCCAACAGTTTGGGTAAGTTTCCTAAGGGTCCCCAAGTCCCTGATACGCAGGAATGGCGGGTACGCAGGTTTTTTTGGGGGGCATGGGTCCCTGTGCAACATAGCTTATAACGGATCACAAGCCTCCCAAAAGAAAGAAAAGCATTGTAACCAAAGTAATAAAATAAGTGGGCCACATAGTCCCCACTTTTCTTTTCCCCCTAGGGGGGACCGGTGTTGTGGTTTGATCGTTTTCATGGTTTGCTTTTGTTCAAGTTTTGCAATTTCACATCTAAAGATAAACTAAAAGTAACCTTAAAATCTATCATAAGCACCACAATCTTTTAGTTTAGTTTTCCTTTTTTGCAAAGTAGTGAAAAGTTGCTAGATTAGTTTCAATTCAGTCTTTCATTTTCGCAATTTTCTTTTTTTGCAAATAAACCAATCCCCTCAACTCCCTTAAGAAAGCTTTACACAGAAAAGGGGATGGACATTGTGGATTTAGTTTAATTAGGACAATCATTTATTTAATTGCATTTTCAATTTGGCAAATGAACCCATCCCCTCAGCTCCCTGATGTATGCTCTGAACCCTTGCGAGCCTAGCTCGATCTGGGGAACTCATCAAAACCAGGGTTGGTCCGTGCAGATATAGTTTAATTAGGGAAACCCTCCAAAGTTACTATTACTTTAAATGGGAACCGCATAGAGATCGTGTGTGAAGTCGAACGGGAACTTTGAGATCTAGGTTCTCCTCGTGTTGGACCTCCGACGTCTTTATTGAACTTGTTGGTGAAGTCATTTGGGCTTCGGCAAGTTCTCAGCAAATTACAATTCGAGGAATAGCCTCTTAGAGGCAAAATCTAGAATAGCTTTATTTTCAATAACACTTTGCACACATTGCACAATTCACTTTCACAATAACACTAAACAACTTAATAATCTTACAAGCAACACTTGCAATTCTCCATTTCAGCAACAATTCATTTCACATATATCTGGGACTGGTTTATTTAATCTCATTCGAAAAGCCATTTTTCTTCATGTTGTTACAAAGTTAACTCTTTATATTTATCTCGAAGAAACATATTTGCTTATCTTTCCTTTAAAAGCACTTGTATCTACTCTTGAGCTATACCTTTTCATGCAAGTACTTTACATGTGTTAAATATCTTTTATATAAGCAATTCCTTGTGTTATCATATATGCTACTAGTGTAGATCTTGTATCTTGTTGTTGCTTCATAATAAACTCCTAGATTATCTTAGTCAAGCCTTAGATTTTTCTTTAGGGACTACCCACCTTGGCTTCCTAGGAGTTGGCTTAGATGGAGGAGTCGAGGATCAGGTGACAGCACCTTAACTCGAAACTTGCCCCCAAGGACACACCCAGTGGATTAAAATTTTTTCCACGTTAGCCCGAGGTGTGTATAAAGGCGAAAAAACTAGCCACAGAGACGGGGCCTATGCACTATCGAAGGATGTCCTCAAGAGAATATCTAAGTTGAATGGGAATGTTTGGGCAGTCCTGGGAGGAAGCTTGGAACAATCAGATGAAGCCCTCCTAATAAATGAGGTTGTTGCGATGATTCTAGTGAGAGACAACCGAGTGCTAGTAGAAAGACAACCAACCAAAGTATGATGAGAGCATGTACTCAACAACACATCGTGGTGTCACTTTGTAGTCAAGTGGAGATTTGCAGTCTCACTAATCTAGTGCCATATGTGTTTGAGGCCTTGGTGCGCCTTTTGCTCCAAGCAACAGTTATGACAACCCGAAAGAACAAGGTAATCTTCCCAAAAGGATCAAGCTCGAGAGGACCATGTAGGATATGCCCATGTATAAAACCACCTACCATATAAAGAAAACCAAGCATCTCTAATCTAGATATCAAAAAAAAAGTGAGGGGTTCCCGAGATTCCTAGCATAAGCAGTGAAAACATTATTGGATCTCATAATAGATCAAACACCTACATATGAAGTGCTCATCTAATTCAACCTCCTATAAATGGCACTGTTATCCACCAAGTTGCACTGTGATGGACTTGCAGATGAGCTGCCAAAGATTGAACAACTACTTGTTCAAAATTCAAAGTTCAGAAGTCCCGCTGGCCATTATGGCCCTTTTTCAACTTTTTACCACATTTCCATACCCTGCGGGGAATTGTAATAAAATGACTTAAGCATGTGATTTTTTGTAACAGGCCTAGCCACCTAAGACTTAGACACTAGTACATTACTCTAGAGTTTTTTTTTTACTTGTTAATTATATTTTGCTACTCTAAGCGATTTATAATTTCCGAGTTTTTTCACTCAATATCCTCCAAAGCTGGAGTAATTGACCTAGTGGATATGACTTGGGGAGTGTTTAAGTCTAGAGTCTTATGTATATAACCCTGCTAAGCATTATCCTAGAGTCCCATGGAAATGTGCTAAGTCCCCCTTAGGTTTTTTAAATTTTTTCAATTAATAAAAAATTTCTCGTAAAAAGGGTTATTTTATTTGTAATTTGATTATGTATTAAAAAAGTGGTACTAGGAGGCATTATATGCCTTGGGGGTACTCATTTTTGGACCTAGAGCACCCACTTTTGTGAGTAAAAATAGTGATTTTAATCACTAAAAAAATAATTTTGCTCACAAAAGTCAGAAAAGACATAAAAAAATCAGGAAAAATCAGCAAGTGTTATTTTTAAGCAAACTTGACGAAAACATGTTTTGACATGTCTTGAGTCAAATAAAGTCCAAGAAGGCACGTGGCACTCAAAGGGTGAATTGATTGGTTGGAAGCTTGAGTTAAGTGGCAGCCCATTTTAGTTTCAAGCATGTGCTCAAAGGAGAGGTGTACCCCTCTTGCTAGGTGGCGCATTCTTGAGTGGGCAACCCACCTCTTGAGAGGTGGCGCCCCTCCCTACCTCATCACTCTCACATGTGGTGAGTTCTAGGATTGTGGATAGAGGTGGCGTCCATCTCCCTCACACTTGGCTCCCTCTCTCTCACAAGTGGCGCGCCCTCCTCTCCACTTGGTGCGCCCTCCTCCTCTTGGATATCTTCCCCTCTTGCTATAAAACCAAGCATTCACCTCATTGCTAAACTAGTTGGAGCTTAGGTGATTTTGCTTGTTGATATCATTGTAATATTTTTTTCTCATTGGAATAAAAAGGCTTTGGAGGATACTACATGGTGTAAAGCAATCTTGTGTGGATCATCTATGTTCAATTTTATTTGAGGTATATGCTTTCTTGTGGATTTTTTGCTCTTGTTGTTAAATCTTGGCCTTGGAAGGGGAGCTATCTCCCAATAAGATAGAAATAGAAAAGTTTGTTTGCTTAATATTTCTATTGATTCATGTATGTTAGATAGTTTGAATTGCATGCTTATTTAGCTTAATATTCATGCTTTCATGCTCCTATATTATATGACACCATTGCATTAACCCTTTTGCAAGAAGCTTAGTTGTGCAGGATATCTCACTTGAAGGATAGGTTGAGCTAGATTGCATCTTCCTCATTCTTCAAGATTGTGGTGAACAACATAGTCCCTCAGTTTTCCACCAAAAAAAGGAACCCCATAGCCCAAGGGTTTCCAAGGGATCAAGCAATTCTACTCTCTTTCTCTCATAAATTCTAAATTTCTTTGGTTACTTAAATCTACATTCTAGATCTACCTCTTTTTCAAGTTAAATATATAAGTAGATCTGGTTTGTAGAAGCATTTGTTTAGATCTTAGCTTAGTTTCAATTTATTCATCTTTTCAAGCAAGATCTAGCAATAGGAAAGTCTCTTTTGCAAGTTAAAACTTAGTTAAATCTAAAGGCTATAAAAGAGATCTTTGGTTCCATGCTTAAGCTTTCATATCTAGCAAGTTTAGTGCTTTAAATTTTCCGCTCTTTAAAACCAGTCAAAGACCCCAAGGAAACAAGCTTTCTGGCTTGCTTTCCTTAGTTCCTTTTGCTCATTTTTCATAGATTTTAACTTGAAAATTTTTGGGTTTGTCTACTAATAACCAAAGACACTTTTAAAGTGTTTTTGGCCATCTTTTGCTTTGTTTTGTTTGTTGTTTTGTGCAGGTCATTGAATAAACAAGGGGAGATTATGCCAAAATTTGGCGGATTAGGAACATCTAGGATTCCTAGAAGCACCTTTTACCTTCCTAAACCATTTTGTAAACTTGTTAAGCTCTTTGATCCATCATTATAAGGATCCAAAATCTCATTAAAAAGAGATCATTGTAACCGAGGCAATAAAAGAGTGGGCCACATAGTGCCTCATTTGTGTTTCCCCCTAGGGGGGTGGTGTCTTGTGGCGTGATTGTGTATTTTGCTTTAGTATTTCATTTCATTTGGTTTTCATCATTTAATAAGCATAAAATACAACAACAACAATCACATTTCTTCAGATCTATCATCATGGGAGTTTTCCATGGATTTGCAATCTATCATCTCGGACTACTGAGGAACCATTTTGATACACTTTCTCTGTCATTGGAAGTTTTCACCACACTTTTGTTGTACAAGAGATGCTCTGCATCAAGTTACTTGAATCCATACAAGGTCTTCTTCCATCCGCATACATGGGTCTCTTTCTGGTATACCTCAAAACCTTGAGATTGCTCTACATAAGCTTCTTCCTCAATTGCTCTATTGGGAAGAACAGTCTTTTACATCCAACTGATGTAAACTTCAATCCATGGATACTGCAAGAGATATAA